>PNEQ01019815.1:0-32699 GCA_003012365.1 Medauroidea extradentata
AAGTGCAAAACGAGAGGCATGCGTTGGCCTTTACTTCGTACTATCCAAAAATAACGGTCACCGCTTGAAGTGCCATATGAAATAGACTACAAGGGAAACATTGCAAGCCAGTTTGACGCGCAGTGAATAGAGGTGATATTTTGCCTGTCGAGTGTGTTACTCTGACTCTTATCGCTCCGTTGTACCCACGCGTCAAACACGTTAACTTTGAAACCAGTGAAGACTCCTCTGAAGGCAGAGCAGACAGCGGTAACGCGCGCATCGACGGTCGATACCACCCCTCCTCCTCCCCCAGGCAACGCAGCTGCCCGGACTACGTAGTACCAAGGTTGACCACCACCGCTGTTCCAGTACGCGGAGCGCTGTCGTCGCTCGCAGGAGAGTGTGAGAAATTGTGAAGCACGGTGACTTATATAGGCAGTCCACGCATTCTTGGCGTGTTCATGGAAGGCATACGAAGCACATCTGACCATTCAAATTAAGATTATTAACATGGCGATCTTCGATACCACTGGAACAGCCTTAACAGGCATCCTGCAGGGAAAAAGCGATATCAAAAATGGTTAATTTTGAATGTAGTATGGTCATAAAAAAACAGTAAGCAAAGCGCGAAGTGTAACTGTTAGTAAGTTGAATTCTGTTTAACATTGATCGTTTGGTTAAAACGTAGCAAATTTCGTTAGTTGTAACATATTGTCCTCGCTGGCCTTTACATATACACTGTGAAAGTTTAGAAAGTCCCGTGCTATAGAAGCATAAATAAAAGGTTACATGCCATGTCGCCGCTTGTTTATTGGCAGGCCGGGGCCCGGGAGGATAGACAAAGATGAAAGTGGAGGGGGAATGATGTGTGCTGGAGATGGCTACGCGCGCATGCACCGAACAATACCACAGCAGCTTTTCTCGTGCATGTCAGCCTGTTGCCCTTGCCATACCGAGCAGCTGAGCCCGCTTGAGCATGATTACGAAATAATTGCGGGCGTGCACTGTGACATAACATTATCGTTCAGTTAAAATATAAAAGTTACATTGTAATGTACAAGATGTTTTGTTCTGGGCCTTTTCATACAAAGAATACCTCAACAACATGGCCCTACTCTACTAAAAGTGTATTATTAATGAGTTAACAAGTTAACTGCAGACTCGTACCGGTCGTACAAGCTAACGTGTTCCTCGACTTAAAATGGCGTGAGTGCTCATTAACTCAAATTCACATATGCCGCAAACATTTCAATTTATTATGGTCAACAGAAGAAAATAAAATCATGAAAAACTAAAAGTTTACTAGTAAAAAACTCACCAGATAATATCCAACAAACATGATAAATTAGACAGATCATGTGTTTATTAAAGACTGACACTAAACAAACACACAATGGAAGGATGTCTTGACACATTAAAGCACAGAATAATTGTTACTTATTTTTTAAAAAGTCCTTAATAGAGGTCTGCGTCATTTTAATAGCAGCCTTTTTGACAAACTCCTTTATACGAAAGAAGTTTGACAACATCTCGTCACTTGCACCATGTCGCAGCAGCATCGATGCATAGACTTTCCCTGAGGATGTCTCTTGTTGTGGAGATGTTTGTAGTTTCATTTTTCTCCCTCAACATCTTCATTGTCGCTTGACTCCGGTTGCTGCTCTTCAACCACACCGGCATCGTCTACGGTACCCAAGACTGCAACATCGTCATCCACTTTTACAAATTCTTCAAATGAACAGTCTGGAGCAATAAGCTGCCATGTTTCCGCATTGCTGGGTCGAGTTACTGGAGCAGAGGGAGGTTCTGTCGAGGGGCCGGGCTGGGGCTCAGTGTCTGCTGTAGGTGGGTCGTCCGGGTCTTTGGAGTCTCCTGCGGCCACATGAACGGCAGCCTCTTCGTCGACTGGTGCGATGAAGTGGGTGTGACAGAAGCAGTTGTCAATGGCCTATGGTTTTACTGCCACCTAACTAGCGACGATCAATTCAGTTGCCTTAAACACGTCCCACTTCTTCATGTCTCTGCCGAGTTGCGTCTTCAACACCATGCTCCGCGCAAGCATAATTCGAAACTTGAGCTTCACGAGTTGTATTAGCCCTGGTCCATGGGCTGAAGCACACTGGTGGTATTCTTTGGTAGAAACACCAGCTCAATGTTTCTCAAGTTGTTGAGAGGAGGATGTGCGAGATAGTTGTCGACGAAGAGAACCACTTTTTTTTTTGTTGACACCCATTTCCACGTCAAAACCACAAAGCCACCTGTAAAAATTGCTGAGTTCATCCGTGTTTTGCTTTTTTGTTGAAGTCGTAATCACAAGGAATGGGCCTTTCTCACAGATTTTACTGAGAACATTAACGTAATCTGCATTTAAAAACTAGAGGAGAGTAGGTGAAAATTTTAAATTTGGAGTTGAGTTAAGGTAATTACGGGCATTTAAAAATCGTGCATTCGAAATGCCCGCGAAATCCCTACATCACAACATGGCAGTTGCAGATGCGTGAGTGCGATTGTTAAAGAGAGTGTTCGGCAGAATGCCTTGCTATAAGTGGTGTTTTGTGCCTAGATGCACCAGACCTGCCAACTCTCACGATTTTGGCGTGAGGCTCACGATTTTAAGGATAATCTCACGCCCAAATGGTGTTTCCTCACTATTTTTTAGGCCCGTGTTTTTTTTTTCTCAATTTTATTGCAACAGCAATAAGGATGGTCATTAGCCATGGATCAATGAATATAAGATGTTTTAACTGCATTTATTTTGTGGCGCAGCTACAAAAATACACCGGTTTTTGTTAATTGCATCAATTTATAGTAATCAAACCCGTCGCTGTCATAATGCGCTGTGCAGCTCGCGTTGGCACATAGCCCCGGGCCGTGCTGTGCCGTGCTCTCTGACCGGGCTGTGCCGTCTTGCCCAGCCAGCTTGCGCAGTAGTAGTTGATGAACCTCGCAGCAGTTTTGTAAATGGCGGGCCAAAGTTTGGTGTAAACATGTCTGACAAAAGTGTTTCTAAAAGTTATTAAACAAGTTTTAGTAAAGTTGACACAAATGAGTTTCTGTCAATAATCGAATCACGCAAAGGAAGCAATTTTGCATTTTGTAGCATGTGTCGTGCTGATGTTTGTATATCGCATAGTGGCCGGGGAGACATTTTGAATCACGTTGCCACAAAGAAACGCAACGAACATGTAAAGTGTGTTAGTTCCAACAAAAAACTAAATTTTGCAGTGAAGAGTGATAACAGTGTTACACGTGCGGAGTGTTATTTTACTTCGTTCTTAGTAGAACACAATTTAGCGCTAATGTGTGCTGATCATGCGGGGCCACTATTTAGGAAAATGTTCCCCGATAGTGAAATCGCAAAAAAATATGGTTGTGCGAGGACGAAGTCTGCAGCAATATTGGGACAAATGGAGCAGGGTTCGCACCAGAAGCTTGTATCTGTGGTACGTAATACACCTTTTTCCATTGCAACTGATGGCAGTAATCAAAGTGATTGCAAATTTTATCCTATCGTGGTAAAATTTCACAGCACCGACAACTCGAAATTCAAAATCAGCTTTTGGTAGTACCAGTTCTCAAAGGTGAATCAACTAGATTAAATATTGGTAATCTCTGGCTTGATACCCAAAAAGAAAATAACATTCCATTTTCGAACTGTTCAGCGCTAAGCGCTGACAATGCCCCAGTTATGATCGGACATAAGAGTGGCGTGGCTGCTGTTTTGAAAAATGAAATCAAAAATTTGTTTGTGGTTGGTTGTCCATGCCATTTGATAAACTTATGTGCTGCGAAAACTGCTGCATGTCTTCCACCCAAAGTGGATGACATTTTGGTAGATTTATTCTACTTCTTGGAAAAGAGTGTAAATAGGAAAGATAGGTTGAGAGAATTCCAAATGCTGCATGACGTAGATACTAGGAAAGTTCTCAAGCATGTCTGCACACGATGGCTCTCATTAGGAAAATGTTTGGCAAGGCTGGTGGAACAATGGCAGCCATTAATGAGTTTTTTTATGGTTGAATGTCAGCCTAAGGTTAGAGGTTCAAGTGTAACTCAGAGCACACTACAGAGTTACAAAATCCCGAAACTAGGTTCGAAAATTATTGAATGCTCTACTGCATCTGAAGACGGTAGTGAAAGTGAGCTCCCAGTTTTGTCCAGTACCACAGGCACAGAAAGCAGCAGTACACATTGTAGTCACACATTGTCTTCAAGCGATACAAAAAAAATTTCAAAGACCTTTCTTCCCGGCAAAGTAACCTCTGTACAAAATAGTTCAAAGAAGTGCAGTTCCGAAGTATGTGTAACCAGCCCAAAGAACATCAAGTTAGCACACAGACCTGACGGCAAGAGAGATCAAGTCCTCAGCTTTCAGCAGAAAAAAGTGTGTCATCTCAACTCACTAGAGAAGAGAGACTTTCCATGTTTTTATCCAGTAACATAAACAAGGCATTTTATCTTTTTCTGTTAAATGTAATTCCTGTGTTTGACAAAACTAATGTTCTGCTACAGTCATGCGAATCTCATTTTCACAAACTAAAAAACACACTTAATGACTTGTTACGAAACTTGATGTCAAAATTTGTCTTTGCTGATGTAGTAAAATAATCCACTTCTCTTTTAGAGATAATCACACACATAGTAATCAAAAAAGTGATAATGATTTGGTTATTGGCAGTGCTGCATTCAAAATTGTAAGCAGATTGAGTGTTGAACGGGTTAAATTGTTTTATAGTTCTGTTAGGAAGTACTATGTATGTGCGTGCGACTACATCGTTCACAAATTTCCGTTAAAAAGTGAATTCCTAGCTCATGCAGAAGTAGCATGCATTCAGCACGTAAGTCATGCATCATTTTCAAGTCTAAGATATTTTTTTGACAAATGTCCTAATCTTTTGGTTATGTAAGGACAAGACCTGGACTGTGAAACAGATACATTAGAATCACAATTTTCTTCGTTCAAAATAGAAAACCTTCCAGAAGAAATAGAGAAACAGGATAGAATTGACTCTAAGTGGTCATTGATCGGACAGATGAAGGATTTAGATGGCAGTTTAAAGTATGACAGGTTGTTACGAGTTATGCTTGGTATTTTATGCATTCCTCACAGTAACGCCGAGTGCGAGAGGATCTTTAGCCAGTTGAAGAAGACAAAAACCCAGTTCAAATCATCATTGTCTGAACAGTCTCTTGAGAACACAGTAATGAAACCCCAACACCATGGTTCTGTATTTTAAGCTGTCTGGGATGTAAATATATAAACTTTGCAAATGCCAAATGTTGTTACAATGATATTAAAATGATATTTCTGATGTTGACATGAACTCACATTTCATAAATCAAGTATTCTATTACCGGTAATATTTTAAAAGTGTATTTAACACAAGGCTTTGCTGTTCAACGAAGTAGGTAAAACATTTAGGCCTGCAACACAGCTTTTCTAACTGGTATGATTTTAATGTTTATTGTAATTTTTGCTTCCTTAAGGGTTTTTTTTTCTGATTGAAAGTAATGGCAAAGAGAGGGGTCCTAAAGAGGGGAAACTAGTTTTCAAACAAGCCTTGCAGGCCTGTGGCTAAGCCTGTAATCTCGAGTACGTAGACCTACTATAAAAACAAGTTTTAAGAATTATGAAACATTGTCTTGTGTGTCATGCTAAGGCCTACAAATGTTATGTACAAATACTGAAACCATTTCTTTAGCCAGGGTGTTCACATTCTGGAAAGTCAGGAAACTCACTTGAAATCCTGGTAAAGTCATGTAAATTCCCCAGTGGTAGCAATGTGAGGGGAAATGTCATGCTCCAGTCTGCCGTAATACAGACTGTGTAAGCGTTTGTTTTCAGTCATAGACTTGCAGTTTGTAATGTTGCATGCTAGGCTCTGATTGAATTATTATTTTTTGTAATGTAATTCTAGTTGGAAGTAAAGTATGATGATTGTAATCATGTGGAATGAATTTTACTGTGTTTATTTATGTGTATTTGTTTTGCATTTATTTATTTCAGAAACTGGTAAGTAATAATACAATGTAGACCTCAGTGTTTATTTTGCATTGTCTGTTTCAGGTTTGAAGTAAGTGTCCGTAGTGTTATTTGGTGAAGACAGAAAGGATAGAAATAATTGAACTGTTCCATCAGGTGTTGTTTTGCTACAGCAGACCTGCCAACCTTGGGAAAAAGAATTAGGAAGATTTCGCGATAAAAAAATGTTGTAAAGTAGAAAGAAATCAAGCCAACTAAACAATGCCAACTTATTCCACTAAGCATCGATAACAATGTGTGTAAGCTTGGCGACGTTCATAATGAAACAAAAATATTAATATTTTTCTTACCTTTGGATCTGAAGAACAATGTGGGCTGATAGGATGGTAAATAATGTTCACTTTCTTATACCTGCGAAGCCTGACTTTAAAGTATTATTAATTCTTTAAAACTTCAAATGAAAGAAATAACTGTTTTTACAATGTCTACATACTCTACAATGCTTTTTTTTTTTTTTTTTTTTTTGATGAAGTGGAGGTGGCTTCAGAGAAGCAACTGTTGCCTTCTTTGCTTTCTTTAAAAATTCTACACTGAAGTTTTGTTCATAGCACATGGTAGACTACCTGCACTTCAAAATAGAAATGGCCTCTAATGTGTCATTGGACATACTGGACCTAAACTGTGTCCTGTTCTTTTTAACTAAACTAAAAACACGTTCACATTCCGAGTTGCTGTGAGGAATACTCAAGATTGACAACATCATTCTACATATTTTGTCATATTTTAGAATGCCATCAACACCACGAACCAAGGCTAGATTAGCCCACTTCACATCATCACCATCCATTGCACTGACAGCAGAAAGGTCATCTACTTGAAGCATTGTGAATTGTTTTTCCGCTTCATCCATTGCTGCATCTCTAGTTTCACCCTCTTGCGAAGGCAGAAAGAAAGGAAACAACTCCACGAAGTACCGAATGGAAGAAAAGCTGGCATTTTCAAGATGTTCAATTCTTGCTACAGCTGCATTCTTCAAAACATCATTTTCTAGGGGGAATTTATGGACAACATAGTCGCATGCTGCAACGAAATAATTTCGAACAGATTCATAAAAAACTGATTTTTCCTCTTCTTTGAGTGTCTTGACAATGTTCAGTGCTTTACTTCCAATAACTAAGTCAGTATCATCTTTCTGATTTTGTTTGCAATGATAATTTAGTTCCAGTAATGGACAACTTTTTACAGCTTTGGCTTTAACAAAGTTTGATATCAATGATTTCAAAAAATCTAACAACAGTTCTCCTAAAACATGTACGCGTGGAGATGCTGACTGAAGAACTGTATTCAGTTTTTCAAATGTTGGGAGAACACTCAATAGAATTGCACAAAACGCCCTGTTCAATTCAGATGAAAGAAACATAAATAGTTTTTCTTCACGATTTACTGAAGAACTTGCATTTTTCAAAATGGGTGCATCATTATTCACAGATGTTAACCCAATTTTCTTGTAACTGGAAATTGAAGCAGAATCTGACTTTCTCTTCACATTCAAATTTTTCAGACCTGCCTCAACAGTGTCTGATCTGGCTGATGACTGCAGCTTAGGAATTTTGTAAGAGCCAAGACTCAAAGATGAAGTTTTCTGTTGTTTTTGTTGAACTACTTCTTCTTTAAAAAAACTAAGTAAAGGAGCCCATTCCTCAAAAACTCGGAGCAAACTTACTCCAAGAGAAAGCCACCTTGTACAGACATGTTTGAGGATTTTCTTGGCTTCTGTATCATGGAGACTTTGGAATTTCTGCAACCTATCTTTTCTCTTTGAGCTCTTTTCTAAATAATAATATAATGTCAACAAGAATCTCATCAATTTTCACAGGCAGAGCAGAGACAGTTTTTTCTGCAGCTAAGTTTACCAAATGACAAATACAACCAACAGAAATAATCTGAGGATGTTTTTCTTTTAATATGGCAATAACACCATTTTTGCTATCGACCATTACTGCCGCATTATCTGAGCAAAAAGCAATACAGTGCTCAACAGGTATTTCATTGCATGCCAATTCTGTAAGTAGCAGATTACCTATATTTCTCCCAATAGAATCTCCTTCCAGGGCAGGAACGGAAAGAACGGCATGTACAATTTTCTGTTGTGTAACATCGTAAAATGTCACCACCACTGGATACAACTTCGAATTGGTGTTGTTGCTTCCATCAGTTGACACAGAGAATGGTGCATTCTGCAAGCACTTTATAACTCCAGATTTTGCATTGGAAGCCATTTCCTTTATGATTGCCAACGTTTTCGTCCTGGCACATCCGTACTTCTTTGATATTTCCGAGTCAGGAAACATTTTTCTAAACAGGGGATCTGCGTGATTTGCTGCTGTAAGAGCAATATTATGTTCTATTAAAAAAGAAGTAAAGTGGCATTCTGCTCGTGTGACATCCGAATCAGCATCTCGCTGCTTGAAAAAAAACTTTGAAATTTTCTGGTTTTCTTCCATACACTTTGCGCTGGCAATATGTTTCGCACTTTTAACGTGTGTACTGATATCAGTTTTCCCTCCATGGGCTATGTTGATGTCGCATCGGCATATACTGCAAAACCATACCTTTCTCCTTTCTCTGATTTCATAAAACACGGAAATTCAGCACTGTAAGATTCCCGGAATGTTTGGTAATAATACTGCTTTTTACTCATTTTTAAAATCACGCAATTCGTTTATACGATTACATAACCTGTACCGCCTGAACACGCGGCCGACAAAATCCACTATACAATTTCACACACACAGTTCACAGATATTAACAGCGCGGCAATTATAATTCAGATGCGTTAACACACGTTTGGACAATGTAGGCCTATTTGTACTATTGTTTAAAATATGATCCGAAAATAAGACATATATGCTGGACTATCAATAGTGTTTACGCCTACGACTCTCGTGTCACGCCATAGATATCATGGTTTAGTTAACGGAAATGATCTATCGAAATAATCGAGAAAGAAATCGATTGTCGGTAAATGAACATACGCTTCAATTGTCGTGTTTCAAACTCTCATGAATGGAGTCAGTTCAGACGAAAAATCGGAAGAATGAATATATTTCCGTAAAATCGTACAAAATGGATATTTCCAGAAGACTTCCGGAAAAATAGGAAAGGTTGGTAGGTCTGCTACAGTTCATTCGAGGAACAATGGCTAAACAGTGTATATTTAATAAACAATGTTAAGATTACAAACTGAATCCAGAATTCGCTGGTTGGTTAGACTTAGTGCCTGGAAATTCTTTGATAGCTTATTGTAAAGTGTGTGTGAAATCTTTCAAGCTTAGTAATATGGGAAGACAGTCAGTTCTTTCTCATGCTAAGGGACCAAAACATGTAAAAAAAAATGCTCAAAGACTCAAAAGTACATGTTTGCAACCTCACGATTTTGTCTTTTGTTAAATCCACTAGATCTGAACAGTGTGACGTGCCTTCATTACCATCATGTAGCTCGCATACATCAAATTTATCTTCAAGATCTGATGAATTTGTCATCTAGTTCTTCAGCTCCTAGTTTTGCAAACAAATGTGAAGAATTTCACAGTGAATGAAGATGATATATCAGCAGAAATAATGTGGGCACTGGAAGTAGTTACAGGAAATATGTCTTTGAACTCTCGTGACATAAGTGCATCTGTTTTCCAAAGAATGTTTCATGATAGAAAAATAGCTCAGAATTTCTCAATAAAAAAAACTAAAACTTCACCATGTAATTAATCATGGATTATTGTAGCTTCATATTTCAAAGATTGTTTGAAGTCTGACTTGAACTACTGCAGTGGTTATGTAGTTTGTTTTGAAGAGTCACTTAATAAGGTGGAGCAGAGAGAACAAATGGACATGTTTGTACGCTTTTGGGATGCCAACCAACGAGTTTGTACACGTTATTGGAACAGTGTTTTCTTAGGACGTGCAACTGCTGAACATCTGTTGTCAGGATTCTCTGAAGGCCTTATCATGCTCCCTTTAAAAGACTTGTTGCAAGTATCGATGGATGGGCCAAATGTGAATCATTGTTTTCAAAAGAAACTTGAAAACAAACTGAAAGTTGACAACCCAGATGGAAAACTCTTCTTGATGTTGGCAGCTGTGGCCTACATACAGTTAATGGTGCATTGAAGACAGGTCATCAAACAGCTGGTTGAGATATCTACCATGTTCTGACAGCCATGTATGGTCTTTTCAAAGACAGCCCAGCACGTCGAGCTAAGTACACAGAAATCACACAGAATAAAGACTTTCCCTTTAAGTTTACTTCTGTGAGGTGGCTAGAAAATGGTGCATGTGTTGAACGAGCACTGAAAATATGTGATAATGTTCAGACATTTGTTGAAGAAGAATCAATCCCAGGAAATGATTATCACAACTGTCTCAAAGAAGCTATGGAAGAAGAGTTTCACTGATTTTGTCTCTCAAGACAAAAATACTCTTGGACTTGATGAATTTTTCCATTCACTTATTGGCAATGACAAGAGGTTTGCTGATCTGTGGCAAGTCATGAAGCTGTGTTTCATCTATCGCGCGGGAATGCTTCCGTGGAAAGTGGCTTCTCGGTAAACAAATCTCTCCTTGTCGAAAATTTATTGGAAGACTCACTAGTGGCTCAGCGCATTATTTATGATGCTGTGAAGAATATGGGTGGAACACGAGAGGTGACCATTACAAGCAGCATGCTAACTTCTGTGCGATCTTCGAGACGAAGATACTAAGCTTATTTGGAAAAGAAAAATGAGTTGAATTCTGAAGAAGAGAAACAACAGAAAGAAAAAAGGAAAATTGAGCAACACCTCAGGGAGCTAGAAGAAAAGAAGAAAATCATGAAGTTTGAGAGAGAGAAAGAAGACATTCAATTTGAACGCAAGAAAAAATTACTTCAGAATATGAATAAGTATTTGAAGTTGTCATAAGAATGGTTACAGTTCTAAACGACTAATAAAAGTTACCAATTGACTACAAATCTTATCTATTCTGTTTGAGATAAGTGTGCTATAACATTGTTGATTCATTTTGTTACTTTCCTACTGTGAGTTGTTATATTTTTACAGTTTTTATTGTTGCATTCGGCTTTTGTATTTGTAGTGATGTAGGATGTGCTGGTTGGTACACCTGGAGGTGTATGAGCAGAAGGACAGTTGGATAAACGTGATGCTGGAATAAAGATGTATACACAAGAGTCAGAACGATTGCACTTAAATAACAGTACATAATACATGGCACAGTCGTCACTACTGGACCTACAGGCAATAGTTTACAAACTACCGCTGTAATGTGAGGAGATAATAGGTTCCACAAGCGAGATATTTTTCGCTATACAAGAAGACCTGGCCCACGCATCTTTGTCAAGACTCAAGATGGCTGCAGCGAGCACATTCAACGTTCCTGAGAAACTGTCACTTCGTGGAAATATTAGCGAGAATTGGAAGAAATTTCACCAAGCTTTTGAAATATACATGAAAGCGTCAGACCTCGTTTCGCAAGGTGAATCGCGCAAAATTGCGATATTCCTCAATATTGTTGGAGAGGAGGCCTTGGATGTTTATAACACATTCTCGTTCACCGACGAAGAAAGCACAACCAAGACGCTGAAAATCGTTCTCGGTAAATTCCAAACATACTGTAACCCAAAAAAATCATCTTGCATGCGCAATTAATGTTTCATAACCGCAATCAAAAGAAAGGTGAAAACTTTGATGCTTTTGTAACAGACTTAAAAATCCTGTTGCGAGACTGTGAATTCACGAACGCCAACAAAATGTTGCGTGATCGTATTGTCTTTGGCACCCAAGATAAAACAACGCAAGAGAAGATATTAAAAAAAGGAGATGTCAGTTTGGATGACACAGTTCAACAGTTTCGGACGGCCGAAATAACAACAGCTCAAGCAATCCATGTGATGAACCCCTCCGAAGAGACCCCGGATCACATCAGTGTTGACGAAGCAAAATACAAGCAAAACAAGTTTTCACGTCCCAGCAAATCCCCAGCCACACAACGCCAGGCAGTGGACATTGAATGTAAGTGGTGTGGTTATTGTCATCCTAGAGACTTTTCAAAATGCCCGGCAAGAGGAAAATCATGCTCAAACTGTGGTTTAATGAACCATTTCGCAAAAGTGTGCTGTAGCACTCGTGCACGAGACAGAAAATCACAACCAGTGACTGAGGTTAAACAAACAACTCCAGGACATGACTTTAATTTTGAAGATTATTACTGTAGTATGGTTACCACACCTGCTGCATGTGGCAGTGCTCAGGTAAGGTGCTGGACTGAAACATTTCTTGTTGACAATGTTTCTGTTACATTCAAACTGGATTCAGGTGCATGTGTAAACATCTTACCTTTCAAGATATTTTCCCAGCTGCCATGTGCAAGTACCTCAAGTAAATTACGTCAAGAAAACATATCCCTGGTAGCTTATAACAACTCAAAAATCAGAGTGGTAGGTTGCTGTGAATTGAACTTGTGTCGAGGCAGCATTAGTTCAGAGAAACATTTATAATAGTTGATGAAGACTCTGTGCCAATTTTGGGAATCAGTACCTGTGAACGGCTTGGTATTCTGCAAAAAAATGTCAGCGAAATACATCTGAAGTCCAAGGAGAGCATTGTCACAACATATAATGATGTTTTCTCTGGAATTGGTAAGTTTGAACATGATTACACCATAAAGTTGAAAGAAAATTCTGTACCTGTCTCCAATTCACCACACAGACTTCCACTCACAATTAGAGCTAAGTTACGAGCAGAGCTAGGCAGATTATGTCAGTTAGACATTATAGCAAAGTGCAGCACACCCACAGAATGGGTGAACAGGTTGGCAATTGTTGAGGAACCAGATGGTTCCCTGCGACTTTGCCTAGATCCCCATGATCTAAATGAGGCCATTGTAAAGGAGTATTTTGAAATACCTGCAGTGAAAGATGTAATTGCACAGCTAGGGAAATCCAAATATTTCAGTGTGTTGGATCTGAAAGGTTCTTTCTGGCATGTGAACCTTGACAAACAGAGTTCAACATACTGCACATTCTCAACAGTATTTGGCTCCTACTACTTTAAAAGGTTGCCGTTCGGGTTGAACGCATCGTCTGAGGTATTTCAAAAATACAATACAGAAATATTTGGGGACATAAAAGGGGTAATTATCTATATTGATGATCTCATTTATGCAGAAAATGAGGATGCTCATGATAAAATACTCATTGAAGTGTTGGACAGGGCTCGTAAATGTAACGTAAAATTCAATCTAAAGAAGTTTCAACACAAAGTTGCTCATGTCAAATATGTTGGCCATACTTTCACTGGCAGTGGCATTTTTCCTGACAGTGATAAAATTTCAGCAGTTGTTAATTATGATACCCCAACATGTAAATCAGACCTTCAGCGGTTTCTAGGTCTTGTAAATAATCTGAGAGACTGTGTTCCCCACTTCACTGAAACCACTGGCCCACTGAGAAGTCTGTTACGCAATAAAAGTGAATTTGTGTGGGACCCCAGGATTCATGGTGCATGTCTCAACAAACTAAAGAAAATACTAACATCTGAACTTGTCCTTCAAACATTTGACGACACGAAAAAAATTGTTATTCAGACAGACAGCAGCAAGGAAGGTATAGGGTGCGTTCTTCTACAGGACAATAGGCCAGTATGCTATGCATCTAAATGTCTGTCGCCCACTGAAGTTAGTTACGGCCAGATTGACAAGGAATTTCTTGCTGTTCTTTTTGCCTGCAAGAAATTCCATCAGTATATTTATGGGCGTGAAGTGGTAATCCAAACGGATCACCAACCGTTAATATCAATCATGCAGAAAGACATCCATCAAATACCATCAAGAAGACTGCAAAACATCAAGCTTAAACTAGGGTTGTACAAAGTCAGTCTTGTATATTTGCCTGGCTCAAAAATGCATGTCGCTGATGCACTCAGTAGGGCATGCTCCAAGGCTGCAGTCGATGGCGTAGATATGTCCTTCGGACATGTAGTAATACATTCTGTCGATATGTCAAATGACATAAAAGTTATGTTTCAACAAGAAACCAAGAATGATGGATTACTCACCATCTTGTCGACATTATTTCATAATGGGTGGCCAAATTCTAAAACGAAGGTACCTGAGGTGGCAAGGTTCTTTTTCAAACTCAGACATGACATTGTGGTTGAGGATGGGTTGGTGTTTTTGGGTGAAAGAATCTTCGTCCCAACATCCCTGAAAAAACTGGTGTTTAATAACGTCCACCAATCAGACTTCGGTGTGTCGAAAACCAAAGCCAGAGCCAAAACCCTGTTTTATTGGACAGCCATGGATACTGACATAGAGAATTTCATAGCAAGATGTAGCCTGTGTGAAAAAGTTTTATTGTTCATGTTTCCAATTTATAAATGCTAAGGAACCGATGCTTTTACAAGAGCCCCAAACACTGCCCTTTTCCAAGATAGCTTGTGACATCCTATAGTTTGACTCACAGTCATACTTAGTTCTGTGTGATTACTACTCAAAATGGATTGAACTACTTCCCTTACGCTCCAAAGATGCAGTTAGCGTTACACGCACCCTGAAAACAATCTTTTCCACACACGGAATACCTAGTATACTGGTTGCAGACAACATGCCCTTCAATTCAACACACATGAGACAGTTTAGTGCAAGTTATGGCTTCATCATCCAGACATCCAGCCCTTACTATCCCAGAAGTAATGGGTTAGCTGAACGAGCAGTAGGGATCTGCAAGAACATGTTAAAGAATTGTAAAGACCAGCAGCTTGATATTCACAATATGTTGCCAGAATTTCGCAATACTCCGGTGTTGGGATCGCCCTACAGTCCTGCCCAACTTCTGTTCAGCAGACGAACTAAGACCAAGTTACCCATTCATGATACACTGTTACAACCCAGTCTAGTACACGAGTTCAGTAAAATGCAGGAACAAAAAGACAGGCAAAACAAATCAAATTATGATAAAAATGCTAAACATAGACATGTTGACTTTCATAAAGATGACAAGGTGGTTTATTTTGATAAGGGTGTTTGGAGACCTGCCAGAGTCATTGCAGAAAGTGGAAGCCCGAGGTCATGGATAATCCAAGATGAATGTGGGAGACTCAAGAGAAGGAACACTTACCACCTAAAGTAATCCTCAGTAACAAGAGACAAGAATCTGGAAGAGCCAATAAACTGCAGTAGGGATGTGACTGTGGCCGGGAAGCAACGCTACTGGTCAGCTCAACGCAGAATAGTGCTTTCAACACAGTCCACGCGAAGTAAGACACACAGTGCTGTGTTAGAAGATAGTTTTAAAGGTTTTGGAGCAGAAGACAATCCAAAATTCCCAGATTGCCGACCAAGAAGGATCCCAAAGTCACCTCTCTACCTTAAGGACTTCGTTCAAAAATAACTGTTACAATTATCAAGTAGATTTTGCTTTGTATCTAGAAGTGTAAAGAGAGAGATAAGATGTAATACTGCTCTGTATGTGTTTGTATATGAGGGAGATGTAGTGATGTAGGATGTGTTGGTTGGTACACCTGGAGGTGTACGAGCAGAAGGACAGTTGGATAAACGTGATGCTGGAATAAAGATGTATACACAAGAGTCAGAACGATTGCACTTAAATAACAGTACATAATACAGTATTAATATGTTTTGCAATTCAACTTTGTAAGCCTATTAACATAAATAAATTGAAAAGTTAAATTTAAAAAGACATAAAGAAAGTGGATAGAGAATTAGGCCAGCTATAGGGATGGAGGAGGCTGGATTTTTTTTAATTATTCAAAAAAGTGTTGGTCAGGTGGTCAGGGAGATTTGAAATTTTGGTCAGGGAAAGTCAAGGAAATTTTATTACAGATTGGTGTGGACACCCTGTTAGCTTACTAAGTAATGTATTACTGGAGCTATTCGGCCCTTAAACATGTATTATGCCATAGTACAGTCGACTCTCGACTATACGACTCCGTGAATAACGACCCTTTCGAAGTAATGACCCTTTTTCCAGGAACCGTAGAAAATTGTAAAAAATTTGCTTAAAAAAATTAGAGAAAATAGCAGAAAAAAGCGTTGCATTTATTATGGTCGCAGTTATTACTCGAAAACTGTACTGCCGCACACGGTGCATTTCTTCTAAAAATATACGTTGCTGCCCCTTCCTCCTGCACGATGTGATGGCCAGACGGCTGGCCCGAGAGCCCCTTCCCATCTCCCGGTCAGTCAGCGACCTGTCCGCCTCTTTCCCACCACCGGCCAACAACTCTAATAATGTAGTTCGCTTCATGTGCGCGTCGTAACTTTTTGCCCCTGATTTCTCATGCCCTGACACTACCGTACGTCGGGTGCATGTCTCAGATGTGCGTGGTATAGGGCAGGGTAGTATGACACTTGACAAGAGCGCATATGGTGTGAGTCACTAGCCCACACATGTGCTCGTGCCCACACACACGTTCGCATCCGAATTTGCTCGACCGTAAATAACAGCTGTGGATAAACTTATATACGTCGGTGAAAAGAAAATGTGAAACAGCATTGTGTAGGTTCAAAGTTTTTCTGTGAATGTGTTACCCCACAATGATCAACATCTTGATGTTTGTAATTGTTTACTGTTGGTGAACAAATTGAAACGGAGTATCAAATCCCTCTCCATGCACATTGGTGAAGTGTATAAATAACTGGTGCAGAGAGTAGAATCATTATACAAGCAGATTATTTTCACATGGCCGGCTGAGCTAAAAAAAGTGAAAGAACTGCAAAACAAAGGGAGTAGTATTATCATCACAACCTATCTGCTGAGAGAGTGAGCATCTGGAGCTGTGGCTACTTAGTGGTCAAAATTGGCACAAGTAACATAGGTTAGACACGTCTTGTATGTTGTTTTTGAACTAACCAGTTTCCAGATAGGTCCTTGCGCACAAAAATTATAGTACACGTGTGTGTGGTTGCTCGCTGCCAAGAAAAAGCCCCAGGAGGCCGGCAAAGTTTGTGCCTAATATGTCGAAGATAAGACTGAGATGTCAGCCATGACATACATACATCCTATTAAAATATTTTTAATATTTCAGTCAACAACATTGCTATAGTACCTTGTAAATAGTTTCGAACTGCCGACATTGCTAGCACTTAATTTACGTTGCGACGATATTTATGTTTAATTATCATGAATTCATGCTTGAAGTTGAGCAACAGAAAGGTCGTACATGCACGTCCAGAGTATCATTTATTCAAAATACGTCATTATATTAAAAAAATATTACTATTTAAATAAATTTTCATTGCTGCTTTCTTGCAAATGACTTCCGAAAACCATCGTTGCGGGCGCAAATCTATATTGCCGACTTTTTTGCTTAATTTTGAGCCAAAGAAAGGTCATATATCCGCTTCTAGTGTATCTATTTATTCAAAATACTTCACTCTATTGAAAAATATTACTATTTCAATAAACTTCGTTGCGACATTCTTGAAAATAACATCCGAAAATGAACATTGCGAGCGCAAGAATTTGTGTTATCTGCAGCGTTTATGAATTATATTCAACCAAATAAAGGTTGTAGATTCACTTCAATGGCATACTTTAAAAATAACGCGTTTGCTTTTCAAAATAAATGTGTATCATTTTATAAAACATTTAATTTTTGCACCAAAGACAAGTGAACGCCGATTCAATGATAAAAACCGGTAAATGTCGACATTTTAGTGGTCGGGAATCGCCGAATATTTGTCAAAATTCTAATAACGACTCTATTCCCGGGAACCGTGAAGGGTTGTTAAATCGGGAGTTGATTGTACTCAGTTGGAAATGATTTTACAATACCTTTAGTCATGTAGTTGGCTAACATTTGTTATATGTTATGAGCAGCAATTGAGTTAAAAATAATTATTTGGTTCAACAAGACATTATTTAGGCCAACAGTATAAGTAAAGAGTTGTGGCTACAGTACTTGCTATCCACCAAATCAATCTATGTATATGTAGTTTCCACATTTAGTCCATTCCAAATAATTTTCATTGATTACTGAGATGTTAAAAATTAATAAAAATTAGCTGTTCAAACCTGTCAACTCAACTTGTACAGTATTTTTACAGTAGGCCTAGTAGGACGTTATTTGGAATAAGATTCATTAACAATGGAGAAACAAACTTGAATTTTGGCAGTGGTGTTGCAAAAATATCAGAATAAATTTAGACCTATTTAAATGCTGTGCAGTTAATCACTTTTTTCAATAACAGATGATCAAAAGGGGATGATTATATTTTACTTCTAAAAATAAATCTATTGATAGAAATGTCCGTGGTAACTGTGCATGGACAATGCAACTTTATACCCTGGGTATACGAGAACTGTAACAGTTTTCTTGTTGATAGTGACAATGAATGCAAATCCTTACAAATAAACTTCTGAACACTAAAACACAAAATTGGCGAGAGATTTTTAATTTAAGTAAAAATAATTTCTGTCTATGTATTTACTTGTGTACAACTAGCTGGCATTACCTTAAACAAGTTTTGAAAATATTTCTTATAAGGAAAAAAAAAATATCAATACATGTACCGTACCTAACTTTTTTTTTAAATGGAAAGAAACCTCACAGTTCTTTAATTTTTGGACAGAAAAAGGAAATGTGCACCAAGGAAAACTGTGAAAGAACTTGAGGACTTACAATGAGAATGTTGACACTGCTGGTAACTGTAACTCTCATAATTGTTTTCCTGAACAAAAAATTGTATATCTTCATTAATTTTTTCATTATGTTTTGCTTTGCAAGGTATTACTACTAGAGCAGGTAGCAGACTTAAGAAATTGTGTTTTCTGTAAACCTGATGCTGTATTTAAACCATGATTTTAATTATAGTACTGATATTGATATTACAGACAGAATAGCTTGAAAAAACATTTGTTATAAATGAGACTGTGTAAAGTTGTACTGTAGTAAGCATTGTGCAAACACTAATTTATTTATATGTATTTGTAAAACTATAAGCTACAAATAATTTCCGGACATATGCCCATATCACATATTTTCTTTCTTTGTGTGTGTGGAATGTTTCCTGAAAAATTATGTACAAATATTAACTTATTTGGAAGGTACAAATGGTGATGTACATGAAAAAAATTGGTGTAAAAATAGACCAAAATCAAGATAAAATATTTTTTACGTTCAAATGGTGCACACGTTCCAGATTTTTTTTTCAGGACATTTTGTATAAATTGATTTAATTTATAAATAAAACTACAGAGCATGGTCTAAGTTTGACTGATGTTTGTTTCAGGATGTGAGCACACTTGACAGCACCAGTGCACAAACAGATGTACACAGTTTGTGTGAATGTGCTGATGTGGCATTGCAGACTGCTGCCGATGATCCACACGCCGATATGTCGTGTCAAATCATGCAAGACTCATACTCCTCACAGAAGCATGTGAAGTTAAAAGTACACAGATTAAGCAGACCCAGGTAACGCCCATAAAACAACACAATCACATCACCAATAAAAATAGTTCCTTTCAAAACCAAACCTGCAACGTTGCTTTCTTCCGATAAATATGATTGTGCTGAGGATTACAGTGATGGGTCTTGCTCAAGTTACTACACCAATTCTTGTACACAGCATAAGTTATACAGATTATGAGCCATCAGACTCAGACAGTGATCAGGATATTCTTTGTGTAAGGGTTTCACACTTCATCGATAGCTGCATTGCAAAAAAAAAAAAAATTAACATAACATTGGGGTCCCAGAGAATGGCTTTCAAGTTTCTCTTATCACTGTTGCAATCTAGGAGTGGATTGAGTGAAAGAGATATCAAACTTACTTTAATGAAAATCAAAACCTTGGCTCATTTCAGAGATTAGGAGATGAATTTTGAATGTTTGCAGCACATACAAGTAGGGTTTCCAAAACACTGTATCTATTATAGCATATTTTCTGAGGGAACTCATTTACTGGCCTCCAAGAAGTGTTATCAAAAGAATGTTGCCAATTCCTTTTAGGTATTCGTACAGTAATGTGCATTCCATCATAGACTGCATTGAAATTCAGATTGAGGAACCCAGTGACCTCATCAAACAAGCTCTTGGTCTGAATATAAGAGTTGCAACATCTGATGGCACTATCAACTTCACTCCATTTGGGGCACAGCCCCTGGCCTTGGCCGTAAGCCGTACAGCCATAAACGCAAATTAACTCTGTACGCTGTACGCACAGTCGAAAACGTACAAGAAAACGTGACATTACACAAAACAGCACAAACAAAATGGCCTTAGAATTCAAAAGAATCCACAGCCAGGCTAATGAGAACCATCGAAGTCGAGGAAACTCGCGGTCAAAAGGGGTGCCGCACCAGCACCATGCGTGAAAGATAGACAATCGTCACCGACGGCGGCTACAGAAGAACTTACTATCAATAGAGCCACGATTATATGGTGAATCGCGAAATTTTCCGCGAATTGATATGGAAAACACGAAAAATGCGATTTCTAAGCAAACCGCGAAATAACACCGAAACTAGACCATACAAGTCAGTAAAGTTTTAATATAAAATACAGTTAATAGAAAATTACGTATCCCATTTGGATATTTTCACTTCAATGGAATGCCGCCATTAGTCGCGTTGTAAACAAAAACAACATAGAGTCGAGGTCGAAGAGTCTAGCACTACCATGCCAAAGAGTTTCACAAAGATGCGCACGCCACGCCAAAGAGTTTCACAAAGATACTCACGCCACGCCAAAGAGTTTCGCTAAACAAGATTCTTTCGTTCACGGTGGTGTTTTCCACTTCTGCACTGAACTGCACTCATAGTACTCTGGTTGAATTTCGCATCTTCCATTTACCTGAACTTGCCCTTGCTTCGAGTAGTGACATCACAATCGAACTCTTCTAGTGCCTACGTATCTATGCCGAATAGTGACATTCTGCGACGTAAATATTGTTACCGTTTTTTATTTGAAATTGTTTACTACAGCGTGGTAATAAAAGGCGTTAAAACATTATTTGTCGCGAATACTACTGTCGCATTTTCTGGTGTTTATACACAAAGACATAATGTAAAGCAGCTCGGCAAATAAAATAAATATGCCGAAAAATAAATCTACTGCTGTTTCTCGCGCAAGCGAATTTAAAAGTGAAGGATTTTATGTTAACGATGGAAAGATATTGATGTGTAAATTGTGTGATTGCCGCCTGGAACATGAGCGTAAAGACACTTTAAACAAGCACATATTAAGTGAAAAACACAAAAATGCTAAAGAAAAACAATATTCTTCAAAACGCCAACTCAGTATTTTGGAAGCAGGGCCAGTGCTTAAACGTGCCAAAGAAGCAAAGGAAGAGTTTGTGTTGGAAACTGTGGAAGCCTTTGTAGAAGCTGGCATAGCTGTTGAATGTTAGGTTGAAGGAGTGGATGGGGAAATATGTTTGTGGTGCTGGTGATTTGCTAACAGCAGATTGGATGCGAAAGAAATACATACCCCTGCTACGAGAGAAGAAAGAGGCAGAAAACACACACACGCTGAAAGATCGGGATGTTGTCATTCTTGTTGACGAAACAACCGACAAAAGTAACAACTGTGTTTTCAATATCTTGTTCAGACCACTTCTACCAGGGGCTCAGCAGAATGTTGTTCTAGGAGCCTCTTGTGTACTAGAGTCTGCTAATGCTGCTTGTTGCTCTAGAGCGGTCATTGACATTTGCTCAAAATATGTCAAAGATGTAAACATAGTGGCGTATGTAACAGATGGTGCACGTTATATGACCAAATCTGCAGAAACACTACGAGGGATATTTGGTGAACATGTTTACCATGTGCAATGTTGGGCACACAAAATCAACATCGTAGGCCAAATATGGCAGAATAATTTGGAAGAACTTAACCTTTTTGTGTGTAAAGTCAAAAATGCATTCCAAAACACACGGAAGAGACGACATGCCTACCTTGACTTCCTACGAAACAAGTATGGAGAAGACAGTGTTTTAGTGAAGTTATTTCCGATGCCTGTCATAACACGGTGGAATACTTGGTTCGTGTCTGTCTCTTACCTGGCAAACCACTTTCATGACATCATTGAATTTTTTGATGAACCCAGTGATGACAATGCTGGCATTAAATACATTCAAACTTTACCAGCACATGAAGCACAAAGCACGGAAGCACTGTGCCTATTTGTGGCTGAGAACTGTGCTAACTTTGTTGACTTGATCAACTGGTTGGAAGGCAGCTCATATCCTTCTGCTCACCTTCTGTCATCCAGACTAAGCAAATTACAGTCTGTAATAGAGGTACTGACAAAAGGAATACTGCCAGAATCAGTTGACAACATTTTGTCAAAAATGAAAACTGTACACGCTGCAAAATTGAAAGAGCAGTTTAAACATACAGCAAAGTTGAGTCTTCTGAAGTTACATGAACTGGTCACTCGTGATCCTTCTCGGCATCTGTTTCAAAGTATTGGAGCACTTTTTGACCCTCAGAATATGGGAAACATTAATGTGGATGATAGTCTTTTTACAACAAGCTCAAAATCTACCTTTCATCAAGCAAGTGCCAAAGCTTTCTTTAGCAGGAGGCTATGTAGCCATGAAAAAAATGGTGGCTGAAGAACAAAAAAAGCCAAACGTGAACCACATTGATCTGATGGAGATTCTGTGTCGAATGAAGGCAGATTACTCAGAATTTGCAGCAGCAGCCTTGAAGTTGCTCAGGGTACCAACTTCAAACGTCGACTCTGAACTGTCATTTTCAAAATACTCTTTAATTGTTAGTGACCGAAGAAGATCGCTGAAGCCAGAAAATGCGGAACTTCTAACAATGGTAGCATTTTCGTGATTTTTGTGTAAAAGTGTGCATAGCAAAATTTTTACAGATATTTTTTTTTATTTTTATTGTGTCATTATAGATATTCAAACTCTGATGGCCTGACGAATAGTGGATATTTTAAGGTAAATGTTTGTGAATGAAAGTTTCAACCAGAACATTAAAGCGATGATAAAATGTGATGTTAAACAATATTATAGGCCCAACTACTATTTTTTTTGTCACATTCATGAAATATATGATGTGTAACTACTAGAAAATGCTAATAACCTCATACTTTTTTAAAGACGAAATAACGACGAAATGTGCAGTTTCTAATGACGAAATCAGGCTTAAAATAAAACCATATAATCTTGGCTCTAACTATCAACTTTGTATCACAAGGATGTGGTGGAAGAATAACTGATGTGCTTCTCTTAGAACAATCTGGCTGCCTTGATAAACTTCCACATGCGTGTGGAATTATGACAGATCACAAGCAAGGGCTGCCACGTCGTTAAACCACCACGTGTAATAAGGGGTAAACAGTCTTCGAAAGATGATGTGATTTTGACAAAGAAAATTGCTAGCCTGAGAATACGCATAGAAAGGACAATACGAGTTCGTGAATTTGAATTGTTACAACCACATGCTGTTGTTAACACAAAACTAATTCTAATGATAGATTATGTGATATCAACCTTCAAACACAGATTATCAAGCAGTAACTACAATATAAATGCCTTACGTGAGTTGTTTTCGACTACGATAACTGTAGCAAGGACAATTAAGTTTATTTTTGTTTCTTTAGCTTAGCTTTCCAGATATTTTTTTTTTTTTTGTTTTACATTTGCAGATATTATGTTACGTATTTTTGTACTGAGCAGTTCTATTTGAGTACTTACATCAGAGGTGCTCCACCTGACCTATTGATCCAATACCCCTCCCCCTCTTTTCTTTTTACTGCCTTTTTCTCAAATCACAACTACAAATCCACCCAGTAATTAAAATCTATCCAGTGGTATTAGGGGAAGAAGGGGCAAGACAATACATGTGGCAAGATGGTATTTAGTCAAAAATAACTGCAGTTGTACATGAACGTTATTGCTATTGGAATGCACATATGTGTATTGTGTGTCTGTAACACAAGCGTTGGTTTCCATGGAATCTGCCAATGTTGACGTGAGTAACAGGAGATAACGGTTATCTGATGCTTCCTGTAGGAAACTGTAGGCAGACGAAAACACTTCTCACGATAGCAAAATTCAGCATACAGTAGAATCCCGTCATAGCGAACACGGAAATAGCGAAAACACGGTTATAGCAAAGTTTTTTTGAGGGACTGTCAAAAAATTGCAAAAAAATTCCATGAAAAATGTGAATATTATGAGTAGAAACATGCATGGTGAGTCGTGTGAAGCAGGCTTGCAGCGATGTACGTGACCTTGAGAAGTGAGTAGGTATTTGTTAGCTGGATGAAACCCTCACGCCGCCACCCCTCCCCTCGCCTAGCCACTGTCACGTGAGTAATGTTTCTGCCTGGACACATCGCTTCCCTCTCCAAACTAAGCGTGCGTTGTTCTAAAAATATAATTGCACCCTTTATTTCCCCCACCCCTTTTCAACCCAGGTGACCGTTGGTTACGTTTCCATAGTTAATCATTGTGCTTTCAACCGTGTTTAGTTTCACATACAGCTTGTGTTTCTGATTTTAATTTTTCATTACGAATTTTGAATTATGATATACGTACTATCGAGCCACGCAAGTACGACATTGGCTACTACAAAAACCCAACTACGACAGTATTCTAAACGCCCGCCATTTTTTTATTTTTTCATTTTTAATAATTTTGAAGGAATAAAATGGAAAAAGTTAACATCCCAGGAAAGATTATTTAAAACACCGTATGTTCATTAGAATTCAGTTATGATTAGAGGCCCGGAATTTTCGGAAATGCGAAGGAACATTGATAAAATGAGGAAGTTATTGAGGGGGGGGGGGAGATAAAGAGATGAAGGCTCAGATGCCAAACACACTGTTGTCAGGCGCTTCCAAAAAGTTTCCGCTCAGCTCAGATGATGACACTGCTATTTGGAGCAAGAACTGCATGTTCTGATTGAATAACGGCGGAGATATGCTGTTTCTTTACTAAGAATAATTGCCGCCGGCTGTGCTATACCTGTCACACATACCACGCATACAGAAGAAATGCCTCTGGGAGAGACAATAGCGCTGTCTCTCTCCCTCACACACGCACCCACACTACTACTCGTGCTTATCTCTGCTGAGCTTGCTACAGTTCATATTTTACTCGGTAGACCTTCAGCTTCTTGAGATAAGCAGCAAGGATGGCGGATGAGAGGACGCATTGGCGTTACCGTCTCCAGTGTCAGTGCATTTGCTGTTCTGATTCACCTTCATGCTCACACAGTCGTGCGTACGTGTTTTTATCTTTTAGTTTAATGGCAATTTCAACATTTACTGTACACTTATTATAAATGATAATTTAACACACTACACGTTCCATAAACTTGAGCGAGAAGCAATATCTCCTTGCGGGCTGACCATTGCATTGTTGAAGTATCGTACACACTGTCAGAAATAGCATGGGAACAAGAGTAAGTCACATGTTTTTTTTTGTCTTGGAACGAGACTGTTTGGACAGCTGAAGGGGAAGAAAGAAAAATAAATAGTAAAAAAAAAAATCATGGTGGCCTGTGTGTGAAATTGAGAATGTCTAGCTTTAGCATTGCTTTTCAACGAACTGTCTATCTAGATTTGGTAGCACTCATGTAGGTCGGACATGTTTTCTGTTGGCACACTGTCGGAATAAAATCACAAACTTATGACCTCACTCAAAGTCAATGCATACACGTGCGCGCACTTGTGTTACTACTAATTGGCTTCGAACTTAACTTCGTGCCGCCTCTAAACACAGTTCACTACTAGTGTACGAAAATATAGCAACTACCAATGTTGGCATCGCTCATTTTTGTTGTCAAATAACAGTAACATTATCTGCCCAACAGATAAATGAACAATTACATCACCCGTCCAAGCTGATATATGTGTCTCGGGCAAGCGCACAAATTATTCGACGCGTGCTACAGTGTGAAAGGGCACACAGAACTATCACCAATGCATGCATGTTAAAATAAATTACTACATTCGTCAAACTGATAACATTGGGCTGCAGCAGCCGGCAGTGTAACCATGTTGACTGCTGGCGCGTGTACTCCCGCACGGGCGAGACACCGCTGATGCGGTCCAGTGACTTATAGCAATACTTACATGACGTGGCGGAGATTTTGGCCCATTTTAACTTAGCGAATAGTTACACCCATTCTTATTGAGCATCATTGTAACCAGCGCATTCTTACCTGTTAAAATAACCCTATATTTCCTTAAAATGACATACTACTTAGTAATTAAATAACATTACAGACAGTTTAAATGCAATTTTCAGTTTTAGTAGTCAGAATCGACCAAATTAGGCTATAGCGAAGTTCGAACCCAGAACCGTGACATTTCGCTATAACGAGACTCTACTGCATTAAAATTTCAAGGTAACCACATCATAATACAAAGTCAGTAATATTCTTCCCCTTATCCATTTGTGGATTTTTCATATACTACACTTTTTTTACGCTAATGTGTTGCAACATTAATTGCAAATAAATACTACTTTTGCTAACTACAAAACATTTGGGAGCACTTTAATTCTAATATATTAAGGAGAACAGTATGCTCATACAAGTTAAAATGAAGCCTGCTAAAAACAAGTAAATTAATAATTATCGAGTGGGAGTATACAGTACTCAAATGTGAGAGTGCCAAACATCGAGACTACGGCATTTGGAGGTGGAGCCCGTAGGCTGTCGTCGTTCCTGAATGGTGACTTGAGATAAAACCCTAGAATGGAGCATTGCCGAACTGACGGGACGAGGGAAAACCAGATTTCAGCGAGAAAACACTCAGACATCGAGTGCTCTAGGCACTCAACCACCGCGGCCTCCACGTAGTACGAGGAACAACATTGCGACACAAAAAAAATACCTTCTCGATCTAGATAACATGATACTGCACTGCGATAAAATTCAGTAATCATAAACATTATTGGATCCTGTAGTTACTATTGAAAATTGCCATACTATTCACAATGAACTTAGCATTGAAATATGTCCTCTCGCCTATCGCCAAATTTTTGGCTGAGGAAAATAAAGCAGCTTGCTCTTACAAAAGTGTTAAATATATATTCTCGTGTATAGTGTAAACATTTATTTATGTTACAGTTTGTAAATATATTCTTAAACCGGACTGTTTTACTTTCGGGCCAACCAAGACAGAAGAATTAAATTTTTCAACACATTTTCAATTACAAGTCAAACTATTGTTAATAGTTTGGTAGAGCACAACAGTGATAAAAGTTCAATTGCGGAAAGATAACATTTGAGATTTTTTTTTTTGGAAGGGGGTGTTTAATTTGAGATTATAATTCGGTATTTGTTTTTCTTAAAGGACCTACGAGGAATGCATCGTGCTTCAAAATGCTGATGCTGAAGACATCCCACACTCCGTGGATTTCATGCCCACAGAAACGGTAGAAGAAATGGCTATAACAAACGAGTTTTTGCAGGAGACAGGAAAAAATAAGTTAAATTTTTTGACGATATGCAGCCATTACCGTTATTCCCAACAGCTGATAATAATCCAGATGAAATTCACCATTTCTCCACGTACCGCAGTGAATGATGGAAATCTGGCAACTAATATATTTGACAACAAAGCATCCCAGAACGAATGTGACAAATCTCTTACAACTACGATTGAAAACAATGTAACTAACACTAGTCAAGGTCGTAGAGTTACAAGTATTTACTCGTGTATAACACGCCCTTTTATTCCAAAACAACTGATAAAAATTCAGGGGTGCGTACTATACTCGGAAAATAGAAAAAAAAAATACGTGAAAGAAAGGTCAGCGGTCCTTTGAGTGGTGGCGAGGGGAAGGGGGTGGGCGAGAAGGCGAAGTTAAAGCCGTAAATTGACGAGTGTCAAGAGTAGGAAGCAGAGGAAAAAAAGGCCGGCGGTCGTACGTTATTGAGGGGGAGGGGGGGAGTAAGAAGCTGAAGTTATAGTGGTAAACAGACGGAAGTCAACTGTGGGAGGCAGAGAGAGAACGTTCTCACAGCCAGGTTCCTCCATTATTACTCCTCTTCCTTTTATTTTTCTCCCCCTTTCCTCTCCTTCCATGCTTTGTAGTAACCGGCGTCGCTGCTAAATCCCTAAAAGTTAATTTTGACGTCTCAATAAGCTATCTGTCCATGGTGAAGAAAGTGTGCTTGTCATATTTACTTGTTTCTGGTTAAATATAGCAATTATAATTGCATGAGTGAATGTAGTGGTCAACAATGCAGCTATTACAGGTCTGGAAATAATATTTTTTGAATTCTGGGACTTCTCTTTCTCATTCTGTTGATGATAGTCGGTGAGTGAACAGTTAACCTTACTTTAAGCACTTTATCGCGCATGCATATTGCCAAGAAGTCAGATTTCAGCTTCAAAATTGTGATTAGTTCTGCATGTTGCACTCTCAGACACGATCTTAGTTTAAATGTTTATTTAAATTATCGTCAAGACTGTCCTGATGTGCGTTTTGCAATGGCCAATAATAATATTAAATAGCCAGGAGTTGTATGAACCAGGCTATATCATAGAAGAGAATTAACATGTCGAACATCATAGAGTATTTTCTAGATAATGTTTGCAATTCTAGTGGCCATTTTGGATTAATATGATGCAAGATTAACAGATCCTAATTAAAGTTGTAGTAGTTGTGTCAAAATGCCTTTAGAAGACGATAATGAAGGAAATCTTTTGGGGGACTCAAATTATGATTCTTCTAAGCTTAATGAGGGAGGGACTCAATGTCAGGAAGTAAATGGTATATATTATAGAAGCTTGAATGAATTGAAGTTGTACGAATTACAGCATGAGCTTACAAAAAGAAATAGAAATAAGACGGGTGACAAGGCAGTGCTTCTTGAAAGATTGAAAAATGCTATCGTAGAAGAAGGAGAAGATCCTGAAAATGTGAAATTTGTGGTTGACTCTAAGCAAGATACTTCGAGTACGGTTGGAAATAAAGACTGGAATTCAGTGTGTGTGGAAAATGATCTCCTGAGAAAACTTGTCGGCGAAATGGAAAAACGTTTGGAACTAAAAGATTTTAAAATCGGCATTCAGGAAGATAAAATTAAAAATCTTGAGTTAGTGAATGAGGTTACCTTACAAAAAAATATTAACTCTATTGATCAGGAAATGCTCTCTCTAAAGAAAGGTAGGGAGGAGTTTTCAGTAAGTAATAATTGTTTTGGAGATACTACTGCAACTGAGAAACATATTTTGGAACTTAAGAAGATGATAAGCGAACTTGAAATGTGGATATGTCTACAAAGGTTGATGTCAAGGTGAGCAATGACTATGCTAAAGCACTGAAAACAGGTACTGACAAGACTGTGTTAATCGTACCTAAGGACAAACAAAGATGCAAAGAAACAAGGAAGGTGATTAAAGCACAAGTCCAACCTGAAGTATTGAAGGTAGGGGTTTTCATAATGAAGTCAGTAAATGATGATGGTGTTGTGTTAGGAATGAATGGTAGTTTAAATAATGATGTTGTTTCCCAGGTGAGTGATGCCTTAGGTGATAAATACGAGGTGAATAAAATTAATGATGAAGAAGCCTAGGTTAATAGTCACAGGCATCGATGAGAACAGAAACGAAAATCTTACCAAGGAAGATGTTAGAAGAAAAATTATAATGCAGAATGATCTTGATGATACCTATAGCGAGTTTTCCCTTAAGGTAATTTATATAATGTTGAATGGAAGAAGACATAAAAACAAGATTGTGTTGGAAGTGGACCAAAGTACAAGACAAAAGCTTCTTGTCAAAGGCAAAGTTAACTTTTGTTTTCAAGTTTGCCCCATTGAAGATTATGTGCATATTATCCAGTGCTACCGATGCCAATCGTATCGACATTACGCCAGAGATTGCCGAAGTGAAACAGAATGTTGTTTTTTCTGTGGCCGGGAACACAATGGGAAAAGGTGCGATGCTGATTATGGTGAGGAACACTGTGTGAACTGTGCTAGGGCAAATGCAAGATTATATTGAATTAACTACCAGCCACACAACAAAAGGTAGTAATTGTGAATGTTACGTGCATATTGTAAAGCAAATAAAGTCGAAAATATTAATATAGCAACTGAAGGGTGAAGAAAGTGGTATAAGGCCTAGTAAGTGTAGGCCGTTATCAACTGGAACAGAACAACGGAATTTTAAAATTTGGCACCTGAATATTCGAAGCTTAATAGCCTACAAGGATGAATTGTTGAGTGCTATAGTGTCGTACACACCAGACATAGTGTGTCTCTCTGAAACCCATGTGACTGAAATTATTGAAGATAGTGAATTGTATATTAATAGTTATTGCTTGGTTAGTTGCAATTCATTAAGCAGACATACTGGTGGTGTAATAATGTATGTAAATGCTAAGTATGAATATGAGGTAGTAGTAACTGTTAATCAGGGCAATATGATCTGGCTTTTAGTAACTAAACTTAAGTTAAATGCGTGTTCTATTTTAGTTGGAGTATTGTATAAGTCACCTAGCTGCAATCAAAATGAATTTTTAGATTGGTTTGAGGGTATATGTGATGTGATCTTTGTTAGAGAAAGGTGTGTATTATTGGGAGATTTTAATATTGACTTGCTGAAGTCTGATTGTGTGTCCAAAAAGTTTTTGAGCACAGTAAAAAGTTTTGGGTTGAAACAATTAATAAACTCACCAACAAGGATAACACACCAGAGCAAAACATTATTGGATTTGTTAATTACAAATTTGAATACTTGTAGTGCTAAATTGTTGAGTGAAATGTGTATTACTGATCATGAAGTAATCGAAGTTGGTCTGGAAGTGTGCTATGTAGCATCTCAAGTGAAGAGTATAATGAGGAGAAACTATAATAGAATCAATTGGGACAAACTAAATAAGGACTTGGTAGCTTGTCCTTGGTCTGTGACAGGTAATGTTAATAATGTTGCTCCTCTAAAATTACAACATGTGAATAAACCTAAAGCCTGGTTTAATAATAGAGTCAGTAACATTCGAAAGGCAAAATACAATATGTACAAGAGGGCAAAATTTACAGGTTGTGAAGAAGATTGGATTGAGCATAGAAAATTGTGTAGTAAGTTAGTTCAAATTGTAAAGAGGAAAAGAAGTTGTATTACAACAGTTGTATAGATGCAGCTAAAAATGATAAAAAAAAAAAAAAAAATGTGGAATAGTCTTAAGGAAATTGTTAGCTGTAAAATTGTGTCCAGGTGTGAGTCAGTTGGAAAGGAGGACATTGCCAATGTGTTTAATAAATATTTTGTTTCAAGTGTAAGTGAAATTGTTAATATAACCTAATGAATAATGAATGTTTAACACTTGATCATCGGCTTGATTGTGTTAATATGCAAGTTTTAGATAAATTTAAGTTACTTGAGCTGGATGAAATCAGGGAAATAGTGAAAAATTTGAAACCTGGTAGTAACGGTGATGATACTATTAATGGCAAGATTATGAAACAAACTTTACAAACTTATGAAGACTTTTTACTAACCTTAATAAACAAATCTTTGATGGATGGTGTGTTTCCTGACAGTTGGAAATTGGCTACAATTGTACCTATTCCCAAAGTGTCTAAACCCAAAATAATGGAGGAGTTCAGACCTGTTAATATGCTTCCAATTTATGAAATAGTTTTAGAAAGAATCGTTTACAAACAACTCTATGAATTTTGTGTTAAAAATAATATTTTGGCAACATTTCAGTCAGGGTTCAGATCTATGCATTCTTGTGAGACAGCAGTACAGGACTTAGTTCATGATCTGATAGCTAAGAAAGACAAAGGTCTGGTTTGTGTCATTGTTTTCCTTGACTTGAAAAGGGCATTTGAAGCAATTGATCCAAAGAGGCTGTTAATGAAACTATACAGTTTAGGTATTTGTGGAGTGGTATTGAAGTGGTTGGAATGCTACTTAACAAACAGGCATCAGTGTGTTAAATGTGACAGTGAAGTTTCTGAGCCACTTTTGAATGATTTTGGTGTTCAAGGATCTGTCTTGGGACCTTTGCTTTTCGTCTTGTATATGAATGACATTGTGTTAAGTATTAAGAATTCAACAATCAGGTTGATGATACTGTTTTAGTTAGTATTGGCACTTGTCTTGAAGATATAATTGCTATCACTAATGAAGAGTTATGCTGTATAAGTGATTGGATGAAAGTTAACAGACTTAAAGTAAATAAAAATAAATCTAAATGTATGTTGGTGTCTAATAAGTGTGTAATAAATGATAATCATTACATTATGTTGGAAGACATGAAACTGGATTGGGTTGATGAAATGAAATACTTGGGGGTAGTATTGGACAAATGTTTAAATTTCAAGAGTCAAGTAGGTTATATTGTTAAAAGGGTAGGTAGAAAGGTCGGAGTGTTATACAGAATAAGTAAATATATGTCTGCATTTTCCAAAAAATTAATATATAATACACTGATTAGGCCACATTTTTTGTATTGTAATTCTGTACTTAGTTTAGTCAACAAAGAAGATTTGTATTTATTACAGAAGCAACAGAACAGATGTATGAAAATTGTATTAAACCAAAGAAATGATACTAGTATTGTGAGTATGATTAATGAATTAAATTGGCTTACAGTTAGTGAAGAGATAGTGTTTAAGATGCTTGTAATGTTATTTAATATGAAGAAAGGATTAGCACCTGAATACATGCTTCAACGCTGTATTACTAATAGCATGGTCCATGACTACAATACAAGAAATAAAAAT
>PNEQ01019816.1:0-19545 GCA_003012365.1 Medauroidea extradentata
CACATTTCACCCCTTTTCACCCCCTTAGAGGTCGAATTTCGAAAAATCCCTTCTTAGTGCTCGCCTACGACCTGAAGGGAACCCCCACAAAAAATTTCACGATTCTAGGTCCAGTGGTTTGGGCTGCAGTTTGATATGTCAGTCAGTCAGTCAGTCAGTCAGTCAATCAGTCACCTTTCATTTTTATATATATAGATGGGGACACAGTTTGAAGTGTCTTCTTTTTGTATAGGCCTATAAACATTAAAATTCATTCTTAGATATACATTAAAACAAAGAAACCAAACACTAAAGCAACAACATTAAAAACATTGTTATTAGTTACATTACAAATTTGAATGTCTTTATTCGCTCGGACCAATAAACAGCACAAACGGAAATATTGATGTGTACTGTTGAAAATTAAGGAAGAAAAAATCGGTAATGTGTACTATAGTATTCCAATGAATAGACCAAATTACACTTCACAAAATTACACAAATTTATTCGGAAACACAGCTTTAGCTAATACTCATTTTAAAAATTCAAATGGAACATGCTACACATTGCTGTGCGTCTCAATTAATGCAATGGAAATTGTCACGCTATTTATAACAATTATACTAGGCTATCACAAACGATTGTGTTAGAAAATGTTTACTAATGGTAAGTATATAAAAAATGTATTTCACCAATATGATAGCAATAACAAAATTGTGTAAAATGTGGAAAGTTCTGGTATTTATCTTTACAACTTTATGTTACTCAATCCCGAAATTAAAGCGAATTTTATGTTTACATTACTCAGTCAAGACATTTTTTTTTCGTCTGCCCGTTTCTGCGCCGAACTGGTTACAAGACCGTTGAGGAAGTGTCAAGAAAATACTTAAATTCATTTAAGGAGTGGTATGCGGTGTGTTAATGTACGTATGTTACAAAATTTACGTGATAATTATTTGTAAAAAAAAAGTGAGGTACATAATGCAAGGTTTTGGCTGGCGCAAATCTTAAGGGAGAATAGAGATTGACATCGAAAACCAGCATTCCTCAAAGTAATCAAAGATAATCTTATATTCATTACGAAATTCCGGGTGTGATTATATAATATCAAGTTCTGCACTTTGTCAAGAAATTGTTTCGAATACGTTTTACCTTCATTAAATAATGGGGTTAATCATTTTTTTTGGCATAGCGTTTCTTTTATTTTATTAATAGTAGGCCTATATATGACACATTTTGAAGCAGGTAGCCCCAATAAACAAGAAGTGTGGTGTCTCCATGTCGCAACAACATGAAGTGTAACGTTGTTGAGAAAATGGACGAAGAAAATGTGGAGCGTTACGTACGAAAACACGCGATACACAAGAAGTTTGAGCAGGCACGGATTTAGGAGGTGGGGTAATGCCCCCCCCCCCCACCCCAGCCCAAATTTTTTTATCTTTTATTTATATTTTATCTGTAAAACATAAAAAAAAATTAAAGTGGTAATGTATATTATTATTTTTTGTTTAGAAAATGCCGTAAATAGCACCATGTTGCACATTAAAAACTAATTTTTCCCGGAGGAGGGCCCCCAGACCACCTCTTCTTTGACTCCTGGTGTGGGAATACCAACTTTTTAGGAATGGGCCCCCTCATAACCTAGAGCTGGATCCGCCACTGGGTTTGAGCAACCTAATTATCTAATGAATGGGGAAATGTATTCAAAACCTTTATTTTATTTATTTTTTCACAGATTACTCATAAACAGCACCCGGAAAATCATTATTTAACTACGCTTGCTTTTGTTCGTTGCTAAAAATGTTGATTTTCAGTGTCAATTTTTACTAGCGAATCTCTTCCTTTATATTTGCGTCATTCAAAACCTTGTATTTTAACGTCTTTTTACAACGAATCGTCTGTAATTTTTTGTAATATATTTTCATTAGCATCTTGTATTTGATATAATTTATTTGTGGACCTTCAGGTAATATTATTGGATTAGTTGTATATTCTGCTACGATGGACCGGTGGTCTGCAATGTTATGCCTTGTTGGGGATATTCTGAAGCCGGATTGGTCCACGTGACCATGGAGCCAGTGCCGACAACTGTTGGACCAATTTGGCTCCAGAATTCCACTAACCCAGCACCGGCCATAGTATCAGGGTTTTAAACTGGTGAGTACGCCAAAATATGTCATTTATGTTTGGCCCCTTTTGTTGAGCATGTTATGAGTGTTTTCTTCATGATGGCAGAAGTTTATATTGTTTTTTCTCCCATTTTAGTTCATGACTCGACGACAGAGTGGTTTAACTTCAGCAACGAATCTGTCATAAGGCCGATCATTGGCATACACTCCTACTCATCTACGCCCAACCCAGTTGTAATGGCTCAAGATAGTGGTAAGATCTGTGGCTGCTTGTGTGAAGCTTGCCTGCAGATATGTTGGACTCTTCCGAGTTATTTGCTTGCCTTCTTTCTTCTCTTTCTGCAACAATGGTTTCCTCATTGTTCGTGCACATTCACCACTACTGCTACTCCACCGCAGAATTTTTCATTCACCTTCTGCTTTGTAAATGCAACACTAACTGTGACGTTTTATGTCTTGTTTCAAGCACTGAGTTCTACGTCAGTGCGTCATGATTGTTTACAATAATCTCACTATACAGTCATCTCACCGATTTGCAGCAGTTTTACTTTTGTCTACATACATATGTGTGGCCTTGTGTTAGTCTTAAAGCAAACCATTTTTTCAATTTTTGCAGAATTGCTTACACACTAAAAGTTATTAAGCTAAAAATTTTATATTTGTGTGGTTGAATAATTGTATATTTAATTTTCAGGACAGACTTGTGAACCAGTGTTGTTTTTTGGTTGTTAAGGTTTACTTTCAGCTGGCTTTGCGCGAGCAAGCGTTTTTCCGCTGTTCTGTCCCCCCTTCTTCATTTGAGCAGTGAATTTTAGAGCTTGGTGTTAAACGTTAATAAGAAAGGGAACTTGATATTTTGTAGAGGAAAGTGACGAGTAATCATAATGACGAATTGTGGTAAGTTAATTTCTTAATTTAAATATGTTGCGTCACTTTCATGCGCCACGTGTAAATGCTATTGTTTTCGGCGCGCGTAACAGTGACGCCGTTTCTTTCTTTCTTTTCTTTTTACTTTCCCGCACAAAGCTATATTTAATGCATATGTAAGAGTGAGTGAGAGATTTTGGTCAGCGCTTAACATCGAGGTCTTCAGCGCTGGTGAGGGGTGACATGAGGTGAGTATGGAGCATTACCGGAATGAAAGGGCGAGGGAAACGGGAGATCCCCTAGAAAACCCACCGACCACGGCGTCGTCCGGCACGATTCCCTCATGCGAAAACCCGGGGACCGACTCCACCGGTAATCGAACCCGGATCGCCTTGATGGGAGGTGAATGGTCTGACCATTCGGCCACCGCGGCCCTGCATGTCTAAGAAACCACCTGGGTGTGATCAAACTCAATCTACTCGGACAACCGTCAATATAATTCGTCCAGGGTTTGGAAGAAATGCTGATACACTTCATAAGAGGGGGAAGATTCCATCAACATGATGCGGTTGTGGTGCTGAAAGGCAAACAGTCCGGCACAAAGTGAACGAGTGTCCCAAGCGAGCTTATGTATAGGCGGTTCGGGATCAACTGAGCACACAAATGCCCTGCTAAAGTTCTATTTCCAGCTAATTCATATATTTCCGCGCGTAACGACAAACATAGGGAAACGTCTAACCTCTCTGGACACGTCGCTTGACGTTTGTGCGTGTAAGAAAAATATTGCGCAGTCGGTAGGAACCTATAAAGTTCGATAAAAAAAGTTTACTAATTATATAAAATACAAATATATCGTTTTCGATTCACTTTCAATATTGCTGTATTTAAATAAGAAACTAGACGTAACTGTGTTGCTTAATTTCGCTGCTAACCGTACAAGCAGTAAAGCAACTATATAGTTGATGTTAAATTATATGCAGTAACGACTCAGTGATCACTTTATCCCGAACCATCTAGGAACTTTCACATGCTTCGTACATGTAACAAATTATGTAATAAAACTCTAAAAAATAGTTTGTAAATTTGCCACACGTGTAAATAAGAGCGCTAAAGAAGAAGTTATGGTATAATTGTTTCCCAGACATCCATGGTAGCATTGCGTAATTTTTATATAAAACAGTCAAATGTATACTGAAGTTACCAGACTTGTGTTGTTACAAGTGTAAAAGTTTGCATATTTACAAGACTGATGTACGGTAACTGTCCCATACTGCGTCTGGATTTATTAATTCCTAAACATGTTATGAAATATTTTGTACAGTGAACGTATGCTTAAGATCTAGATTTGAAACTCTAAATTTCTGTTAGGAGTCTCGGTTATTGTGATATCGCATGTATGTCATACGAATGAATAAACTTGACTGCCTCTAATGAGTAAGAAGCAACACCCAAGTACTTCTCTTCAATCTTCCTACCAACGACACCTGTATAGTCGCGGCTTATAAACTGTATTGTTATTATTGTTGGTATTTTTGTCAGGAGTCCAGAAACCAACGTGGACCTGGCAACTATGTGCTTCGACCGTGAAACAACTCGCTTGCTATCAAGCGTAAGCTCACAAGTTTACCGAACGATGCGTCGTCAGCCATGAAACAACCTATTGTTCTACGACGCGTGAGATTACAGACCCCCAGCACGTAATCTCGTTAGGGCTGAATCCCGGCTTGACCTCCGGCTGAGATGCTCCTTATTGACGGAGCAGACATCCAGCTAACCCAGGAGTCCATATATAGTAGAGTGGGTAAGAGAGAAACTCGTCACGCACATGAACGGCGATGCGGCGTGTATCACGTGTTCTATTTTACGGTTAACTGCTAGGCTTCTCGTCCTCGATATCTTTATATATTAAAAGAAAACACTTTTGTGCAGGTTGTTGCAGAAATGAATGTCAGTGTTTTGGGGAAACAATTCTTACATCTAGAGGAACAAAAAATTTCTATATGAACATAAGTAAAAAATTGCACCATTTCTGCACTACAGTTCATATTTAGTGCATAGCATGCGTGTTAGATCATGATATTGGCGAATGCCATTGCGAATAATATTGGCAACTACAGTAGAGGCCAGACTCTATGTCCGATGTATAGAGGCCGGAAAATTTCGCTGATTCAACGACCCGCGTGTTAGAATCCATTGTCATATGCATATTCAAGCCCCGTCTATTCGTTCATTGTCCGCTGTTCCAGTGAGTAGCAGCTAGTGGACAAATGGTCGGGGCTTAAGTATGCACTGGACAATGCATTCTAACATGAAGGTCATTGAGTCTGCGAAATTTTCCGGCCTCTACCGATGTAGCATTCCACATTACCATGATCCAACCGTCATGCACTGTTTATGGTGGCGGCGGGGTAGGGGCGCCACCCTACAAAATTGTAATTGTTTATATACATTTTACATTTGTACGAGATAGTAGTTTATTTTAAGGACACGCATTCTTTCTGTTTTTCACAGTAACGAAAGTTTTTTAACTTTCATTGTTTTTGTATAATGGCGTCAAACTTTGCATAAAATGGTTTTATACAAGAAACAAAAACCACCTGCCTTATAGAAATAATATAATTCACGGCGAAGAAGAGTGGCATGCGCTACGTCTAGTCATGTATAAAAACAGCATTGAAATTTTTTTGTTATTTTTTGGAAAATTGCTGAATTTAAAATTAAAAATTTCCAATTTTCGGCAATTTTCTAAAATTTAAAAAAAAAAAAAAAAATTCAATGCAGTGTTTTTATACACGTCGACGTAGCTCGTGACACTGTTTTGCAGTGTGAATTATTTCATTTCTGTAAGTCAGTTGGTTTTCGTTTTTTGTACAAAACTGTTTTAAGTAAATTTTGGCTTTAATATACCACTATACAAAAACTACGATATTTAGAAAATTTCCATTACTGTAAAATATAGTCTCAATGTATGTCTACAAAACAAACCATTCCTCGTACAAATATTTTATTAAAGCAATGGAAATTTTGTGTGAACTCCTCCTTTAATCACGAGACCTGTAGTATAGTAACGTGCGTTTTCGGCCCTGGGTTTGTATAACGTGTTTGTTCCTCTAAATGTGAAGATTGTTTCCTCAAGATATTGTAATACGTTTTTGCAACAATCTGTACACGCCACGCGAGCTAGCAAAGGTTCTTGGCGACGCGCAGAGAAGTTTCCCCCTCCTTCTATTCCTAACCGGCGCGCGTGTGCATAGCTGCTGATGATTGGTTGTGGCTGCTCATCCCCCACTCAGGGTTCCGTCGTTTCCCCTCTTACTGGCTGGGAGGGGAAATGTGGGGCGTGTAACTGCGCAGTAGGTACCATTTTACATCCGCTTCGCCACTCTCTCAAAAACCTTTCCTATGCTGCGCGACTTATACATACTAGAAACATATTTTGCGGTCTTCAAAATGGCTAACAGTTCTAAGACTGCTCAACCTAGGAAAATACCAACCTGGTCGTTACAGAGTAATATTCTTTTGAATTTACGCCATACTTTCGACAAATAAAAACATAGGGTCACCGCTTGCGAGTTTCATACTACGAAAACTATGAGCGGCAATTTAGTGCCCCTCGCCAAAGTGAAGTTCTGAGGGGGAAGACTGACAACAGTTCAACACCTTGGGCATAAATGCGGTGAGGCAAGTGATTCACTAATAATAGTCGGCCTTGAGAGTTGGTGGACCTGGCGCGGCAGACGTGCTGTAACATGGTGCGGAATGTATTTTTCTTGTATAACTATTAAAAATATTTCCAAAGTGTTTATCTACGAAAAGAAGACACACTCCAAGCAGTGTTCCTATGTTTTTAAAAATGCCGTCCGCTAATTAAAAACATTATTACCAAGCTCCTCAAAAGTGCTCAGAATGAATTTTTCACTTTGCTATAGCTTTGAAAATATCAACCGTAATCGGAAAACTAAATAATAGAAACATACTTCCCACAAATAAAATAATAGGGACATTGCTTGAAGTCCCATTGAAAAGCAGTGTGTACGAAAACACTGCACGCTAGTTTAGTACTCCGCGCCTAGAGGCGATGAGGTGTTTGACGGATGTGTAATATTCGACTTGTAGCCATCCCCGTTTCCGTGCCTCAAACGTAAAAAAAGTGTAGCGTCCACAAACTCTTTAATAAGAGTGTGTGGTTCACGCGTAATATTTTGAATTTAAAAAAAAAAAAAAACTGCAAAAGTACAAGAAAAAAGTAGAAAATTCAGCAATTTTTTTAAAAATAGAATAGTAGATAACGGGAAGATTTTTAAATACTTTGTTACATAGGCCATGACATGTTATTTCACTGAGAATTATTGCGTTTTAGTAAGTAAAGTGGTTTTTACTGTTTGCATGGCAGTGTAACATGCAAATTTTGACTTTGATACACTGTTATGAGAAAACTATGAGAGCTAAAATTGTTTCGTTAGATGAAACTATACCCTCAAGTATCGTCTGCAAAACTAACACTCTTTCATACAAATATACAATTATGAATTTATCGCACGTGAACGCCCTTAAAGTCCACGGTCGATCGTGGTGTTGTAGTCCAATGGCAAGCAAGTTAGATATGTAACTGTGTGTTGTTATTGCAAGGGTGCAATTCAAAAACATTGAACGACAGACACGGGGATGTATATTCCTTGTTTGCCTTCAGAAAACTGAGCGTTAGCGCCCTGGAAATGTTTTAAGCCGTTTTCACAATTGCTGCCTATCTGGTGACACACGATAGGACCGACGTAAACATTGACGTGTACAGCAAATAATATTATTTTTTACGTTTCCTGGAAAGAAACTATTATGTTCCCGGAATAGTTATTTATAGACATGCGTATACATGTTACATTGATTTTACATCGTGATAAAAGTGCTCACTTAACATTTTATGACAGTTCCTACTGTTTCCACCACCGTTGCGTGAAGCAATTACAGCAGGTAAACAAACATCCCTGGCCACCAACCAACTAAAGATTAATGAGTGCTCCCATCACGTTATTGCCGCCATTTTGTAATGTAATCACAGCCCTTGCGTGGCTGTGTTTATATGTGCATGTTAATAAAGTAATGCATAAGGAACGACGTACTTATGAATACACAACCACACACGGTCGCTAAATATCGCACGCGGCAGCAAACATGAGGTGTTAACGCACTGTGCTGGTGAAAAAGGGAGACATTAGGGGCTTAGATTAATGGACAGTTTACTGTCTCGTAGTGTAATCTATGGTCTGGCAGAATCTACCAGGGCTTCAAGATGGCCGTCTGCTCAGGCCGCTGAGCGGTGTGCGGAATTTCGGCCGTTAACAGATTATTCGAAAACTGTTCATCGCACATGAGTCGACAATATTCCACGTGCGCCCATTGTGCCAACGTACGAAAAGTAAACAAATTTCAGACAAGGTCAGAACCTCATTATTATGACGCCACGCTCATTAAAAATTTTTTTCAAGCGCTCCAACATGGCTAAAAACGGCCTTTTCAGAACGCCGTACTTCAAAATGTACTAACCGGATGTATGTGAAACTCAGGTTGAACTTGGTTGCAGATTTTCCATCAATAAAATTATATGGTCCGGCGGGAAGCTTGCACGTTAGTTCAGCGCTTGGCTCGTTGAGGCGACGCGGTGTTTGATGAGCGCTTCAAGGTCGACCTTACTGCTAAGTCGCTTTTGAGCCTCTCACGCGCGGGTAGGCGGCGCCCTTAAGAGGAATCCTCGACTGGCGCATGGACGGCGTTGCAGCGTGTCATGAATATTCTTTTTCACGCGAAACCGCTTAAAATATTTGTGTTATTTTATCTACGAAAAGAACACATACTTTAAACTATGCTTCTGTTTTCAAAAATTCAGTACGCTTGTTGGAAACATAATTTTCGGGCCTCACAAAATGGCTAAAAACGGTTTTTCTTAAGACTGCTGTGACTCCGAAAATATTACCTGAATTCGTAAAGTGCAAAGCAAAAGGCATGCGTTGGTCTTTACTTCATACTATTAAAAAATAAGAACTGTTATCACCGTTCCAGTGTTTCAGGCGCATGTATGCAACCTGCATTAACCCCGTATGAATCAAGGCTAATATTACCTTCGCCATAGCAGTAAGATTATTACACATGTCAACATTATCTTCGCGCTTTATCAAAGACACTCATCGTTCTTATTTTCTCTGCGTTCTGCAAAATTTAGTACAACAAACGGTTACATTAAAAACCTAATACATAAAAACGTTTTGTAAAATTTACAGTCTACAATTCTTGATACTTGACTTCGGCGGTGTTCAAGTGCGATAAAGTCATAATATTATATTTATATGAAATAGCGTTAAGTTTTTTAGACGATACTTGTGGTTGCAGTTTCCTCTTACGAAACAATTTTGGCTAGCAGGACTTACGTCCGTGAAATAATTCACAGTGAAACAGCATACTATGGGCTACGTAATAAAGAATTAAAAAAAAAAAAAATCCCGTGAACTATTTTGTGTTTTAAAAATAATTACCGCATTGTCTTGCAAGACAATCTTCAGACACGGCTCACACCCACAAGCCAAGAAAATGCAGACAACGGCCGCGAAAGCCTGCGATCTATTTTTTCTGTACTTTTGCTTTTTTTTTTTAATTGAAAATATTAGCCTACGTTGTGGTTTTTTCAAATGTTTTATTGCATAGCTCATGGGATGTAAGTCCACGGTGAATTATTTTGTTTAAGTAGGTCAGTTGGTTTTCACTATTTGCATGGCAGCGTAACAAGCCAATTTTGACTTTGACACCCCGTTATGAGAAAACCATGAGAGCTGAAATTGTTTCATAAGAGTATAATGTACTAACAAGTATCGTCTACAAATCTAACAATATTTCATAAAATTATGATTTTATCGCACTTGAACATCCTGTACGTCCCGTACGAAAAGGACTAGAAGGAAAACCTTGTACGCCAGTTTGGCGCACTGCGAATAGAGGCGATATGCTTCTCGTCAAGTGTGGGATACTGGCTCTTATCGTTACGCTGTTCTCACGCGTCAACGGTGTAAATTCGACACCGGTGAAGACTCCTCTTAAGTAATGTTACACATGTATGTAGACATTTTAAGTCCACCGCTACTCATTAAGAGTGCGTGGTAGATAAATAAACGCTGAAAACGTCAATTTATTTGTACGCTTTTTTCGAAGTCAGTATGGATATAATACTCAATGACAATCCTAGATTATGGTACTTGACAACTTTATGAGTACTTATTTATCCACAATTACTAACTTGTTACGCGTGATATCTTGCGCCGCAGTTAAATGCACGAGGTTCCAGCGTCGGAGATTGTGCCTCAGAAGTTCGTAACACTGGAAACTATTTTGTTTAAAACGTTGCCTAAAACTATTGTCTATGACTGCTATTGTTTAATTTTCGCAAATTGACATAAAGAAACTACAGTTATATATTAATGCTTTTAGCGTTGAAGTATGAACGACGCCCTCTTAAAGCTTGTATTCTAGCGGTCAAAATGGCGAAAATACGTGTTTTCGCAATTTTTTATTTATTTAAGGTTTCTAAATCTTGCCGCAGAATAATTTTGGTATGTACGATACACATTCATATTTAATGATATGTCATAAATTAGCAGGGTGGCCACTGGATGTCTCACAGAGGCGCTTTTTAGGCGAGAAGATTGCACACCAGTTAGTGACTTGCGCCTAGAAGCTAGGGCAAAACGTGACGTAGATGGAGCTAGGATGATCAATCGTGGAGGAAATGGCAGCATGCAGAGGAAACACAGTGATCACCTTGGCCCTGTTTCCCTAACCCGAAAATATAAATCTGGCCTCTCCAGGATTGAATAACCGGATACGTTGCTAGTAGTGACTATTTGTACGTTATATAAATCGTTAGTTCAGCAAGGAAAAATACGACGCATACACAAACAAGAAAAAACTAGCATGCAATTATTTCCCAACTTCCTGTTGTAGACCGAGATAAAGAGTGTAAGATTGTTGCTACTTCTCTAACCACAAGGAAAAAAGTAATTTAGTTATTAAATTTTCTTTCTTTATTAAATGGGAGCAAAAATTAACAGCAAACACGAAACATTATTGATGCGAACAAATGCAAGCTATCTTTTTCATAACACTTGAGATTAGTTTAAATTTAAAGTATATATTTTTGCAAAGGAAAACAAACCGGGAGAGAAACAAACTAAATGTGAAACGTGTAATTATTACTATAAACCATCACGCAAAGAAAAACACTTAACATCTAAAAAAAACATATACAAAATAAAAGCTATTTGCGATATTTGCAAACACGAGTATAAATTATCAACTAAAAGTCATTTAAAAAGCAGAATAAATTAAGGTTTAAAACCATTAACAAAAAATAATTAAAACAAGAAGTTACCAGTATACCTTTTAAGCCTACTTTCCTCAAAGTGGATGCAAATTAACCCTGAAAGATAATAAGGCTTACGTACATCTAGGAATATTGCATCATAATATTAATTTAGACATATGATAAACGAAATACACAAAAAATAAGCCAGCTTACTAAGCAATATGTGCGTATCCAGTTTGATAAATTTGGGGAACAAATTTTCTGAGATATCTGTCTATCATAAAGATAAAAAATGACAACCATTTTAAAAATATTACCAAAGTATGCACGAAATGCACAAATGTCCAGTCAACTAAATACGTAGAATATGCATGTCAAGATAAATGACTTTCGAAAAAATTATTACGCAAATATGTCATATTATGCTAAGATTTTTTAATGGCCGCCATTATTAAAATATGAATACATGATTAACGAAATACACGAAAGTCAAGCCAGTTTGTTAAGTAGTATATGTATACTAAGTTTAATAAAATTACAAAAAAATATTTCCTGAGCTATATCGAACTATTCAAAAAAAAAAAATACTACCATATTGAAAATGTTAATATGAAGGGAGCGAAAAACGTAACCAAAAGTCAAGTCACATTCCAAGCTGCGTGTGTGAGCCAAGATGATTAACAATCGGAAAACAATTTTCTTAGTAAAAAAACCGCATTTATGGAAAAACTAACACAGGATTAATAATATATACAAGCGTAAAGTCAGCTTACTAACTTCCTGATACATGACATATTTTGCTAAAAATAAAAAATGCCCGACATTTTTAAAATATGAACACATGCCGAATGAAATTAACGAAATTTAAGTAATCTTTATATATAGTATATGTGTACCAAGATTGACGAAATTCTGAAAATTATTTCCTAAGATGTGTAATACCTTGCGAAAAATATGAAAAAGGCCACCATTTTGAATATATGAACACAGGATGACGAAATACACTAAAGTCGAGTCAGCTTTTTATGTGGTAGGTATGTGTGTAGCAATTTGAATGGAATTCTGAAAAAAATATATATATATATATATTTGCTGAGGTAGCTTGTGTAATACAATGTTAAAAATAGAAAAATGCCCACCATTTTGAAAATATAAAAAAATACAGGATAAACGAAATACTTACAAATGTGTCAAGTGAGCTGTGTACTAGGTTTGGTTAAGTTCTAAAATGTACTTCCTAAGATATGTAAATACTGTGTCAAAATAAAAAAAATGGCCGCCATTTTGAAAATTTAACACAGGTTAAACGAAGTACACAAATGTCAAGTCAGCATTTACGTAGTATATGTGTACAAAGTTTGATGTAATTCTGAAAAAATATTTTATCAGATATGTAATACTATTTTAAAATACAAAATTGGCCACCATTTTAAAAATATAAAAATACAAGATGAACCAAATACGCACAAGTCAAGTCAGCTTTTTATGCAGTATGTGTGTACCTAATTTGAAGAAATTATAAAGTCTGGTTCCTCAGGTACAACATGCAAATAGTGGACAAACGGGTTTGTTTACGATGGAATGAAGGATTGGGATAATGGACAGATGCATGCTATTTATTTTATTAAAACTTTATTTTTAGTGACTTAACAATGTTTTCATTTTTATAACATTTAACATATTGTTAAATATTTACTGTGTGATTAATTATTTATGTTTTAACAATATTTTCGTCGCTTTATGATTCTTTTTATTTGAAATTGACTGCATTATAAACTGTGGAAACATACCTCGATTTTCAATTATTTATGAGTTTTTTTTTTATTTGAGCATGAAAAAGGGTTACTGCGCTCGAACGTACAAATAGTCACTACTGTCTTGGCGAGAGATCGACGAGTTGAAAAGTTTTTGAGAGACTCGCTTTTATACACTGGAGCCATTAAGAAAGTTATACAGTACGGACGTAACTGGTGCGTGCGTAAAGAATAATAAATACCGCCTGTTAATATATAGTGGACGCTAGCTTTTTTACCGTTGGAGGCGCGGAAACGAGGAAGGCGATAAGTCGAATATAACACGTCCGTCAATCCCTTCATCGCCCTTAGGCGAGAAGGACTAAACTAGCCTGCAGTGTTTTCGTAGAATGTTTTTTTCAACGGGACTTAAAGCTACGACCCTGTTACTTTATTTGTGGAAAGTATGTGGTAAAGTCCAGTGTAGGTTTCAATGATTTTGTTTTGCGATTATGGTTCATATTTTCTCAGCCACAACAACGTGAAAAAGTAATTGATAGGACTTTTGAGTAGCTTGGAAATCGTGTTTTTAATCAACAGACGGAATTTTCAAACCCATAGGGACACAGTTTGAAGTTTGTCTTCTTTTCGTAGATAAACGCATTGGAAACATCTTGAATAGTTACACAAGAAGAAATACTTTCTGTACGACGCTGCAGCACAGTTCGCACGTCAGGTCCGCTAGCAAAAAAGGGTGTTCAAGTGTGATAAAATCATAATTTTATATTTTTATGAAATATTGTTAGTTTTGTAGACTATACGTGTCGGTATATTTTACTCTTACGAAACAATTTTAGCTCACATAGTTTTCTCGTAACGGGGTGTCAAAGTCAAAATTTGCTTGTTACACTGCCATGCAAACAGTGAAAATCAAGTGATATATTTAAACAAAATAACTCACTGTGAACTTACATAGCATGAGCTATGCAATGAACCATTAAAATACCCACAACGTAATATTTTGAATTTAAAAATTACCGGAGAAGTAGAAAAATATATTTGCAAAGTCAGATTTTTTTTTAAATAACAAAAACAGTTCGCGTTTTTTTTTATTCTATTACGTAGCCCATAGTATGTTATTTCACTGTGAATATGGCAGCAGAACATGCAAATTTTTAATTTGATGTACCGTTATTCGAAAACTATGCGAGCTAAAATTGTTTCGTAAGAGGAAACTGCACTCTCAAGTATCGTGCTAACACTATTTCATATAAATTTAAAATTATGGCTTTATCGCACGTACACCCGTAAGGGTCCCGCGTTGGTCGAGGGATCAGACATCTTGCCTCCCATCAAGGCGATCCGTGTTCGATTCGCTCCCCGGATTTTGGCATGTGGGAATCGTGCCATACGGTGCCGTTGGTCGGCGGGTTTTCTCAGGGATCTCCCATTTCCCCAGCCGTTTCATTCCGGCACCGCTCCATACTCGCCAGATGTCACCCTCACCATTTTTCGTTCTAACATATATAATCAGCTGGTTCTTTGTCAACGGCCATCTTGACTTTGACTTTAGGTTTCAGTTTATCGAAAATGTAAAGTCAAGACTGCTTGACTTTAACTTTAGCGACGCCATTGTGTACGACTCCATAAGAAGCCACGTATTGAAAGCTATCGTAAAGTATAATGCTAAAGTTTTCAATAGTGTATAGGGCTTGAAGTGTTCGCTGACTGGACGGAAGGAGATTCAAGTACCTAAGTACTTCCCGTGGTGGTACGACCGTGCAACCATTCATCGCGGATTGCGGCGCCAAGTAGTAAGAGCGACCTTGACGAGCGACTAAATATACTGGTCGTCATGTCGTGGTCGCGTGCCGTCACGGGACCAGTGCTGTTGCCGCGACACGGGCATGCTCCCGCACTGACGTCACTTACCTCGCTCCGGTACGACGCTGAAATACGGCGCCGGATCACGCTATTTACTTCTGCCGACTATAGATCACTGCGCTCTTTATATTCTACAACACATCCGTCACTGGATTACTGGGCTTACCTTGTATTATTAAGTTCTCGCTCTTCAGTTTTGCAGTTGTTTCAAAAATATGTTTTTAACGCAATTTAATACATATATCTAAAACTCATTCTTACAGTTTTAAGACTTATATATATCATAGTTTGTGTCTGAATTTTTCTGTTGCAATACACCAGACGGACTTTTAGGTTTTTTGCCCCTGAAATATCACATATTTTGTGGTCAAAATAAGCCAAAATGAAACAAAATAATTTTTTACTAGCAAACGGTACATTATATAAAAAAAACTCTCTGGCAAAATTGTGTATCGTATGACTGTACACAGTCTCAAGTTTTTTCAAAGCGTTTGGTTAAAAAAAATTCGAGTTATTTGCAATTTTTGAAATATATGAAAGATCATGGCTAGAGATGATGGTAAATCGCGAAATTGTTTTATGCCAATATACCCTTTGAAAACACTGTGGCTTCTTTGGATATGTATGATAGGGTGACATACGTCTGACAACGTAGCTGTCTGCAGACCAATAATAGGCGTCAAGTATTACAATATCGGGATCATTATTGGCTCAGTCAAATAGGGCAACAGCTCTACGCACGAGCGATATCCAGACATGTTTTAGTAAGCTGAACGTGTGTTGAAACCTAGCAAACAGTCAAGTTTGCCTGCGATAAACCATCATCTCTAATCATGGCTTTAAAAAGTGATCTAGCCTTACCAGTCAACTGGCACCACGCGACCACGTAACGCAGGCTGGTAAACATATGGTATAATGAATGGCTTGTAAAGGAGAGGGGGGGAGGTATACAGAGTGTGTGTACAGCCTGTGAGGTCGCTAGGCACGAGGCAGGGGTCATACATACAGCGGTGTTATGATGGGGGAGGGCGGTGCAGGTGCTCGGGTCGATATCCCAGTCTTGTCGAGGTCACTGGGGACTAGCGGTTACACTAGTCTGTCCTCGCCAGCTAGACCCGCTTATCCGTCCTGCACACTTGCGGGGGAAAATAGTCATTTTACATTCGTATGCAATAGTGTTTGTTTTGTATACGTAACTTGACAATACATTTTCCTCTTGCAAAACAAAAAAAAAAAAAAAAAAAGGCCAGTCTTCTTGCAACGTTATTTCGAAATCGCAATTTGCATGTTTTCCGTTTTTTTACAAGCCACAAAAAGCAGTGGACTTAATTAAATAAAACAATTCACGTTGGCACATATTTATTTCTTTGTATTTATAAATATGCTAAAAATAACAAAAATAATCAACCTTTTTCCAATTCCATCACCAAACTGCACACAATTTCTTACTGTGTTGCTATAGGTCGTTCGGGATAATGTGAGCACTAAAGGTTTATCATTTGATAACTATCACTAGCCGTTACTACATATAATTTAACATTAATAATATTTGCATTATTACTTGTATGGTTGGCAGCGAAATTACGCAATGTTCCATGTATTTTCCTATTTAAATACAATAATACTGAAATAAAATCAACTGAATTTCATATAGTTGTGTTTTTTTTAAATTAATAAACTTTTTTTTATCAAACTATACCGGTTCCTACCTACTGCACTATTTATATTATTCGCGCAAACATTAAGTTACGTGTCCAGAGAAGTTTGAAATTTTCCGTCGTTAGTCATTACGCGCGGAATGATACGAATTGGTTAAAAATAGAAATTTCGCAGGTTTTTTTTTATTTTTTTTATTTTTTTATTTTTTTATTTTAGTACTCACTTGATTCCGAACCGCCTATGGAAGTTACGTGTTCTGACAACAAAATTGTTAGTTACAACTGCATTTATGAGGCATTTGTGAGGATTGTAGAAGTTCACGCTTTCTTTAAGGAACGTCCGCTATAAAACTATAAAACATGATTAGAGACACTGGAAAATCGCGGGAATAGTTGACTATTTGCTAGGTTCCAACATGCTGTATATAACACTGAATGTTTCGTATCGACATTGGCTATGGTTTATTTGAAGCATTGTTTCTCTCTACAACAGGCCCAGTTAGAACTGTACAGCTCGGACACACAGCGTGTGTGATTCGCCACAAAACTGTTCACACGTGTCACGGTTAATATACTATAGTTTAATGGAGACTAAGCTAAACATTTTCGCGATTTTAGAGTGTCTCTGCTCATTATATAATCAGTAAGTCAAGGAATAAAAATAAAAGCTTTAGTTAATGACTTGAAGTACTTACGTTACTAATTTGACCAATCAGCAGTTGCGTAGAGTGAAACAACCATGTTGTATCGAAATGTTTCATTTGCTGAGCTCGGTTCTTTGGCTGTTCATCTAAAGCAGCATTCACGCGACGCAAGATGTAATCTTGCACGAAACCTATCACGGGAACTCTCATGCTATGATATCAAAACAGTGCTGCTCGGCAAGAGTCGTCAGCTATTAGCCGGTTCTATCCCAGCAGGAAACTGGTTGGTTTCTATGTCGACAGTCAGTTGCCACAGGGGCGTCATTTAGCGGGGCAATGACCCCTCCCTGAATTTTGAATGACAAGTGTAGAACATTTGTTCTTTTATGGAAGTTCTGTTTTTAAAGTACACAAAACTGAAGTTTTATAATTCAAGTTTGGGTGCTCAACATGAAAATTCCTAATAGCATTCTACCAAGCGAGGTGGCGCAACGGTATCACGATGGACACACATTCGGTCGGATCCGGGTTCGATCCCCGGCTCCGTCCATCCTGATTTCGGTTTTATATAGTTTCCCGAAATCGCTCCGGGCGAATGTTTTACAGGGATGTTTCCTTCCCTCTCAGCTCCGGTCATCGTATTAAGTTGTGTCAGCGTCTCTGATGACATCGCTGTCGGCGAGACGTAAAGCACATTTACCTTACATAGTAGCATTCTCCCAGATATAACAAAGGCTTCTTTCACGAAGTAAATCTTGGACTCTCCCCAAGGAAAAACTGAAATGAAGCTCTTGAATAGCCAACATACCTACCTTCGGTACACCGCAGTAACTAGCAAAAATTTTTTTCCAGGAATTTTGTTTCCTGCGCTGCAGCCCTGAACAAAGAAATGCTACTAAGTAGGACATATTTATAGTGATTACTTGTATTTTTAATCTTACGGCTGCCGTGTGTGAAATGAGTATTACAGAAAACATGTCCCAATTTTCCCTGTTGTCCCAAGAAACCCAAGTTGACGGCATCTAGTTTTCGAACAAACACTAACGCAAAAAAAATATATATATTTTGTTGCAGTATTTTCTGAATGCCTCTGTTATTTCTGCTACCCCGTATCATACATTAAAAAAAGTATGGCACTGACTGTTATAAAGGATGTACAGAAGCAAATGCTTGATATCACCACGCGAATCCTGGCCTAAATTAGAGACGAAAATGTTAGTAGCAAAATGTAATACGATGACACTTTATAAGCACTATGTGGCAACATAGCACTATATTGCGCTCCTCAGATATCTTACTACTACTGTTATGACCTACATATTACAGCCTATAGGCGCAGCTTAAAATCTCGAAAATTCCAAACCTGATCCTACGTTTACTTGACGTAACATACTGTACATAAAGTTGCGCAAGAGGGGACTATCTCCGTGCAGTGTTGCCGCGTTGTGCACGTAAAATGTCATCGTAGAACATGTTGCCGTTTACATTTTCGTCTCTAATTTATCCCAGGATTCGCGCGGTGTGCTTACTGTGCGTTTGTTTCTGAACATCCTGTATAATCCTTCATTGCAGGGCCTCATTCTGATAATTGTCACTTAAGGCCATGCTATCTTGTTTTCTACTGTTTCTTCGATAGTTATTTTTTTTAAACCTCAAATGCGAGCATACTTAATTCATAAGTTCGGCAGTTTTGTTTAAAATGGTTTTTTTCCGCGATAGTTAATTTTTTTCAGAACAAGAAACATTTCGGTTTCGGCAAAAATTCAACTAACCAAAATTTCGTTGCTTACGTAATTAGCTAAAACCATTGTATTAACTGGTTTGAAAAAATCAGCCAACGTGGAGAAGACGATTTTGAACATAACTGCGTAACAGATTTTTTATATCTACTCTCGTTTAGGCGTAAAAAATTAATATAGCTAATAAAAAAGCAGTAGCGTGCCGCGTTCTTTTCCACCAGGAAGCACTAAACTTATTCGCAAAACGTTTATTTACGAAAAGAACACCTACTTGAAACAACGTTTCTATTATTTTTAAAATATAGCACGCTTATTAGAAACATGATTTTTGGATCCGCTCAACATGGCTGAAAAAGGGCTTTTATTTAGATCCCTTTAAGTACAGAAACGCTGCCCGGATTCGTAGAACTCAGCACTAAAGCGTGCGTTGGACTTCGCTTCAAACTTTCCGCAAATGAAATTGTAGGTCGGCGCTTAGAGCCCCAATGAAAAAAGGCGTTAAAACGAAAGCACTGCACGACAGTTTGACGCGAAGTGAATAGAAGCGAAATTCTTACTGTTGACTGTG
>PNEQ01019816.1:19645-32800 GCA_003012365.1 Medauroidea extradentata
GTAGGTGACATGGAGGCGCAGTTCTGCGTTCCGCGAAAGGGTTCGCGCGGTTCCAACAGACTGTTAGCTGAAGTACACTGCGTGGCAGAGCGTGATCTCTCCCCTCGCCCATGGGGGCCGGGCGCCGGGATGGCCTAGGCTAAGAGGCACCGTCAACAAAGAAAGCCACACGTAAGTGTGAGTAAACATGGTATGTTGACTGTGGCAGTCTGAACCTTAAGGGCTTGGGCCCGAGTTTCTCGGCTTTCGAGAGAATTAATTTTTAAAATCCATACGAGAGTCGATATCGTAAAATTGCTTAGTAACTTTATCGCAAATTGGTTTTACTATGCAATGTAATTTTTCGAGACAAACTGTATGATGAATACAGCTAATTTATAATTTAAAAGGAAATTTCGTTAATTAACTAATTAGCAACTATTTTGTAGTCTTATGACTCGACAAAATTAGAGTATGCAGTTTAAATCAGTCACAACAAAGTTACGAAGCGATTTTACGATATCGGCTCCCATTTATGTTTTAAAAAATAATTGTAGTTAAGTGCGAAGAAACTCGGGCCCATGCCCTTAAATATCGCCTGTCTGCGCATCAAAGATAAAGAATTACATCCCGAACATAGGCCTCCCAGAACTTAAGTGGGGATGTTAAACAATTTTAAAACATGTTCAGTTTTTGAGCGATAACGTTTATTAAAATTTTATTACGAATATTTTCTTTTTGATAGAGCATAGGATATATTCTTGATAAACAGCTTGACATAAATAAGAACGGAATGGTTGATTAATTTGTCATGTAGATTCATTAAAAGAGAATTATGTGCTAACTTTCAAGAATTCCCTTACAGTGATTCAGCATGACTAATTAGTAAAGATTATATTATTATTTATGTCAAGCAGTTTACCAAACATACTTCCTATGCTTTGTGAAAGAGAAAATTTTGATAATAGAATTTGAATAAATGTTACGGCTCAAATACTGAAATACAACAGAATTTTCTTAACACTCCGCCTTTCCCTCTATGGCCGGTACACAGCTAGCCACGTGACCACCACAGAACAACCACCAATGAAATCAGTAAAATTATTGTTCGTACGAGATGCGAGACCTCGCTCTAAAAAAATAGGACTTAAGTTCTCTCTTCTGGTCTCATTTGACATTAGTTTGAGGAGGACAGCATGCGCTAGTTTTACATGTATATTGTGATACGCCAGGATCACGTAGCCACGACATAAGCGACACCACAGGCGCGATGCGACAATAAAAATTCTCGTTACTGCGAACACTAGTTTGGCTGCCGAACGACAAAGTCTAAAAAAAAAAAAAAAATTAATGTTAATAGTTTAATGCGACTACATGCTAGCTTCTAGTACGCCAGTCACATATGTTGACAGTCTTTCATATTTTTCCGTTTATTTGTAATATATTTTAAATGCCAGCTGCTATTCCGAAACTTGGAAATAAAAATAATTTTATCACACGTTTGTTTAAAAGGTTTATGATTTGCTTATGTTAATCAATAGAAATCTCTCTTTTAAAATATGAAAGCGGAATTTACTACCAACTCACTAGTTTTCACCAACATTTGGGCGCATAATTAAATTTCGACTCTAGTAAAATCTATATAATTAATACTCGGAATTTGCCTCGCGTCCGCCACTTTCATTGCGGTGACGTCATAGAAACCTCGACGTTGATTGGCAGACATCTTTAGTATATATTGTTGACATTCCGGGTTTATGTTAAAGCTGCTGTACCAACGACTTGCAATATACAGCCCTCTGATCCCAGTTCGGCACTTCGGTTTGACATGGATTTCAGAAATTATGTCGTTTTCCTCAGTAACTAAGAACCTATCACGTGTTAAAGAAATAGTATTATTTTACCAGAGGTTGGCGTAGTGCATGTGTCCGCAAATTTCCTCTCATCCTATTGGACCAATTGTCTGTATTTTCTGTGCAGAAGGGAAAGTCTTGACAGTATTGTGGAACGTGGCAGTTAAAAATACGGTGACGTGGGGTGAAGCAGAGAGGACGATAAAATTATTTTGATGAATAATTAAACCCTTAATTACTCGACAGCACAAACATGAATAATTCATCGTCACAGCCGTGTTGACAGCATATAATTTAGACCACAATTTACACGTATCAAAGTACTCATTACAAGAAAAATAGTTAAGTGACGTTGATCGAAACAAAACGTTTGACGTTTTAGTACCGTCATTGTGATTTTTTTTTTTTTTTGCATTTTTAAAAATGTAGCTGGGAAGGGGAAAGTTTGTTTAAAGTTTGTTACCTAGTCGTGAATGTTAAACAAGAATACATTTTCCATGTGTTATATCTCGCGTAATGAATGAAGTAAATTAAACTGGTCCAGACGATGCCTATGGACAGAACTTGGGCTACCTCATTGATATTATCTGTATTTGTTAACATACCATTTATGAAGGTTGGCTCATAGGGCATGATGACTCTTACAATCAACTAATCTTTCACTTACTTGGAAGACAATCTTGCAACCCTGCAACATAAGAGCATCGAGAACAAAGCTCTACTAATTAATTGGTACCCTAGATCTCCAACACCACAACAATCAAGTGTCTTTCGCAGATAAACCATTTAGATGTCTAGCATCATGGTACTGAATCCTTTGTAAAAGTGTATTTGGATATGAGCGCAATTTGTTTTTGTTCCGAAATATGTTACTAAAATAACGTAAAATAACGCTGAGTTGAAATCTCTTGGTTTTTTGGAAGTTAATAAAGAGAAACTAAAATGTGCAATTCTAGGTAACAGGTTCTACGAACTTTATGAGAAAAATTTTATTGAGTGACGCATACATTCGTCGGTTTCATGCGCAGCAGCCAGATGTGTCACATTTCGGCTTCGGAGCTTGTGCATAAGAAATATGGATATGGAGAAAAATGTTTGCTCAATGTGTTAAAATTCTTTTTTTTTTTTTTTTTTTTTTTTTTTTTTTTTTTTTTTTTTTTTTTTATTGTTTAATATTGCCTTCGAGAAATAAAAAAAAAAAACTCGAATAACGATGTTGTAGGCTACAAGTTCAGCAATGTTAAACCGTACAATAAAATATTTTTGTATAGAAAAATAGTACATTTTTCAAATTTGTGCTTTAATTTCAGTATTTTTATTTAAATACAAAACATTTTTATTCTTTGTTTTCATCCACCTGACGTCTTTATCCACCGAATTGTTTCTGTTTGGTATGTAAGTTGGTTTTAGTGTAGTCCTTAAAACGGAAACGTGCAAATTTTTAATTTAACAAGCCAATACGCAAAAATTATGAGAGATAAAAAAATATCGTAACATCAAAATTTAGTCACATTTTGTGTCTAAAATAAGAAATAAAACCTGGTACAGATAAAAAAATTAAAACGTGATGATGGAAATTGCTGTATACTGCTCCCTTATGTGTTCACGTCGGATGCTACGCAGTTGTAGTTGCGTGCGAGGTTCTTCCCTGTAGTATAGTCCCGAGTCCCTTATCAGCCGTTCAGTCAAATGCCGCGACGCATTGAACTAATGGCTAGCCCATCGAGGGCCGGCAGCGCTATCAGCTGTGTTTACTCGTGGGACTCGTCCGTATTGTTCGGAAACGTCGCTATCACACGTAGCTGATATCAATCGTTGGTTCGATCACCGACTGTATTATGGACGGTCCCTAGGGTCGAAACCGTCAAATATCACTGGAGCTCCTGGAAAACACGATGTTTCTATTCGCTTGTGCTTGTTTATATTTCTTCCGTCTGTCTCGATTCCATCTTCTTGCAGAAGTACCCGTTTATTTATTTATTTTTTTTTTCGTGCGTGCCAGTTTTTGTTTTCACTCGTGTGGTGGATTGACGTAGTCTATTAATTTTTGTACAGAATTTTATGTCATGCGCGGATTATATTTAGAATTTAGCGTTACCCATACAATAATATTAATTTTAGTTGCTTATTTTAAATAGCTTCTCTCTGTTGACACGTTTTTGACGTTTTCGTTTCACAATAATGGTTATTCTAAATGCAAAAGAAAATATATATTATTTTATTCTTGAACGCTATTCAAGTACCGTATGCTCGATGTGGCTAACCATGCACTGTCGGTTATTGTTCCGGTAAATTGCAAAGTGAGGAATGTCTTACTGTACTTGCATGGTGGGCACATAAAACGGGATTATGTGTATGTGCAAACATGCTCGTGCGTATAGTTCAGATTGTTTGTAGCTACCTTGTGCATTTAATTTCAGCTCTGAGACATTGCGTACTGATCAAACATTTTTAAAGCCCAGTTTACATCGAAGAAATAACAATGTTAATAACAAAATGTTAGTTTAAAAATTTTATCAACAAATTCTAAGCTATGGAACACTATTGTATAGCAATGCTGATAGCAAATGTGTTATTTGTGTTATTAACATTGATGAAAACACCAATGTTACTAACAAAGTTGTAATAATTATGAACGGATGTTAATAACAATATTGATAACAAAAATACCTACAAAATTGTTGATAACATAGCTAGTAACATTTATTACCAACATTCTTTGATCTTGATCGTCATATCATAGAGTGGGTCGGGAAAATAATGTTATCAACAGTGTTGGTGACAAAGTTATTAACATGTTTCTAAAATACGTAACTTTTGTTGCTAGCAAATGTTTTCAACAAAATGTTGGTATTTTTTTTTTGTAAATACATACAAAGTTATTAACATAATGTTGGCAACAATGTTGATAACATGATGTCAACAATTTTCAAGCATTTGTACAACATTGTTAAGGTTTTTATCTAGGTAGGCTGCGTTGGTGTATGTGAGGCACAAAACCGATGGAGCGCTAAGAGCGACGTTGGTCGGCGTATATAGCACATTATCGCCTCTATACGCAATCTAACTACTGGCGCGCACAGTTTTACTGCTATTCATTTTCCTATGGGACTTTGTATTATTTTATTTGCGATATTTACGGTTCAAATTCCAGCGCTTATTTCTATTATTGTATTTTTCGAATCCGTTTGGAATGTTCCCAGATACGACAGTTTAAAAAAGCTGTTTTTAGCCATTTTGAGCGTCTTGAAAATCGTGTTTCCAATTAGCGATCATAATTTTTAAACTGATAAAAACATTGCTTGAAATGTGTTTTCTTGTCATAGATGTACAACGGTAATGCGCGCTGAGATGTCACATCCAAATATTATTACTTGTAACTTGTTGCAATACGTTTCAAGCGCAGGTAGATAGGAACCTTAATAACTTTGTTGAAAACATGTGTTATTAACAATGTTATCGTTAGTGTAAACTAAGCTTAAGAGAAGGATAGTTTTTATTTGAACTACTGGCCTTCACATCACGCGTTGTTGAGGGCCGCAATAAACGAAGGCTAGCATATCTATACATGATATTTGTGCACAATATTGTTTTAAAATCTTACTAACAACAACATTTTAAAATGAAATGAAATTAATTATAATTCATAACAGTGTCTGTGTGTCGAAACATGTAAGGAAAATATTGTGTTGAAGCGAGATAACAAACATTTGGCCTCCACAGAATACTTGAACATGTCGTCTCTTTTCTAAATGAGAAGAAATTCCTGGAATTTCCTGTTAAACATTGTCGATTTCCAAGGAATAATTATTAAGTGGTCGTCCACAATATTTGAATTGCAACGCAGTATTTTCCCAGTAGCGACTCTATCCCACAGCGGCGAAGACCAATCAAAACATAGAGGACAGCGAGAGGAGTTCGTTCGTAGAAGCTACTATGCTATGAAAAGGAAAATCCATTTATCAGTAAGTTTTGGTTGTAATAATTCGAATGGGGAGCGTATTAGTTGCAGAATGGTAAAAATGCTGAAACTGATAATAACAATTTTTAAAAATTCCGTAATTATTTTTTAAATACAAATAAATTTTATTCTGTATTTTTATGAGCATGACATTGTAGCCTGCAATGTCTTTATCCACTGTGACTTTTTTGGGTTTGGTATATCGGTTGGTTTTAGTGTAGTCGTTAAAACGGAAACGTGCAAAATATGACTTCAACAAGCCATTTCGCTAAAACTATGAGAGATTAAAAAATTTCATAAGAGCCAAATTTAGTCAAATTTTGTGTCTAAATTAAGAAAAAAAATCTGGTACAAATAAAAAAAAAATGGTGATGAAAATTGTGGTAGCCGTGCCCTTAACTGACGACGCGTGTGGTCACGATATCGTAGTTAGAATACATTGGTTTGTGGACCTACGCAGTTGCTCATGTTTTGCTAATCAAACTTGTGTTGAATGACAAAATACAATAATATCGTAGTACTTCCCGTGTTAGAATCCAATTCGTCGGAGTACAATTTTATCGCAACACCACATTCTTGCCGATTTTTTTTTTTTTTTTGCTCTAAAGACAACTTTCATTACGTCAATTGGCAGTGTCTCGTAAGCACTCGTGATCTGACGCTTTTTAAAAATCTTCAATATTTTTGCTCTGTTATTTTCCCAGCATTTTACATTTGTTTCTTGGATAAAAATCCACTTCGCAGCCCATCATTGCTGACAACTGTTCTTTCGGTATGCATGAGCCATAAACTTAGAAAGGAAATATTCGCAAGGTTAATGACCTGCAAGATAGAATCCAGACACATGGTCAGGGCACGAGTAATACTAACATTCAGGTAATTAAATTCACTAATATTTCCTTTCCAAGGCCATGAAGAACTGCAGGTTTTTTTTTAATATTTTTTTTTTTTAGAGGCTGCGTCATCTCGTTTGTTAATAATATTCATTTTATTTTAATAAAGAAAGGGTGTGGCGAATAACCGGCAATGTTTTTTTATAGAAACATTACCCTTTACTATTATATGCGTATAATTGAATGAAATCGGTACTATGAGTTATTTAGTGTTTATTAATTGATTAGAGAGCATTTTTATCTTAAAGTGTAAATTAGCTTAATTATTTCACAGATACGCTTTAATTTTTCTAATACAATGTGCGTAATGAAATTTAAAGTAATTAGCTACGTCTCTATTGAAATATTTTCAGTTAAATCTTACCAAATTTCCAAATTTTTAATCAGGAAGGAGTTAACAAAAATTAATCATATTAAGTGACACGGGCTCTTAATAACTTCCATGCCAACATTCACGTAAGACCATGTTATCTTCAGCCATTAGCAGCAGGTGTTTATAGCCGGAACCCTCGCATGCAATGTACGAATATTTTTAAGAGAGCACGGTGCATAATTCAGCGCTGAAAGCATTAGTTTAACATTGCAGGTTTCTGGAAGCCAATTTGCAAAAAAAAAAAAAAACACAGAAAACTTAGACATTAGGTGTTACCAACTTTCTGAGCAAAGTTTTTCTCGAGTTACGTATTTCTAAATAACACTCTCTGACGCCGAAATCTCGTACATTTGATTGCGGTGCAAGTGATCACGCTTAACAAATGCATCATTCTGGGTAATTGTTCTCTTATAAAGTTGGTTAACATCAAGCACTTGGGGTAACCGGTCTTGGTAACTTTTTACACCAGCCTAGTTTAATTTCAAATGAAGTATCAAAGATTTGATTAATACAGTTGTGTTCCTGGTGAATAAATTTGCTAATCACAAAGTCTGTGCAATTGTTGAAGGTTATAAAACGATTATATTAAAGTAAAAGCCTGGTGCAATGTTACCCCAAAATGGTACGAAGCACCACTGTTGTGGTTTTGTAGTTTTTCAATGTTGGCTTTCAAAAAAATGTAGGTTTCGACTGGAGTTTTCAGCGCTTATTTTCTACTCTCTTAATTTGCGAATCAGTGGCCGGAATTTTTGCAAAATTTTCCTTGGCAGTAATTGCCTACGGCCGTAATTGTCGCACAACCCTCTTCCCAATGGCTAGCGTTGTAGACGAGGAAGAGGGTAGGAAGGGAGGTAGGTAGTGTTTGTGACAGCAAGGCTATGGGTCACGGGGTCAGTGGATCGTTTACCAGTTTCCCCGCTTCCCTCCCGCATTCCTTTATAGAGCAGTGCGCGATCCCTACCCGACCTGCAGGACGGCTCTTGCAGTGTTGCCAGTTGGCTTGTGCACAGGGGTACAGCTGCACTCCTAAGTAAGCTTTTTAAATAGATAATAAATTAATTGATTTTGAATCGTTAAATAGTACTTTATAGTTTCTAGATTCCAAAATTATTTTGTGATTCAGTTCCATAATTCCAATGGTGCCAGATATCAGACCTTTTCATTCTGGTACACAAAATACCAGAATTTTTACTATCAAAGAAACATTAATCGAATTTATTGTTGTTCTGAAAATAGTTTAAATAACGGTTGTAATGACTTAAGTCATAAAGCAATGTTTATATTGCAAACCCCCCTTTTTTATTACTTATTATTTGGCTGCAACCGTTCATCATCTGCAAAACTGATAGTAGTTATTTACTCTTGAAAATTGATAGCTTTTATTTAATTTGGTACAGTAAAACATTTTATCAGTGATAAAATCAGCAAAAATATAAGCAGGAAAAGTAGTTATGTGTGTACCAGAATTTCGTTAAAATGCCAAATTTCTAGTCTGCCTGGTACCAGAATTTCAACTTCATCAGACAACTCCATTAGCGTGCGCAGATTTAGTCTGAGGGGGAAAGTAGCATACCTTTTAAAGTATATGTACACATTGAACAGGTGCAACACCTTTATAATACAATTAATACGTTACGTTTTGTATGATACTTAGAATCTTTAACTCACGACAAGATTTGCTACATGAATACTTGTGGAAGACTACGATGCTAAGTATCACACAAATCGCAATGTTATTTGTTGTATTATAAAGGTGTTCCACCTGTTCGATGTGGCAACGCTCTCTACGATAAGGACACAATGCCACCCCTTAACCTATAAGCAAATGTGAGAGGGGAAAATTGGATTTTTAAATTCCAAATTAGTGCTACTTAAAGTGTTCCCAAACTAAATCGTCTTCAGGGATTATTTTTTTGTTGTGCGAGGTCCCGCGTCTTGTTCGGAACGAAGGATTGTGTTGTTGCGAGGTCACTTAACCAACTATGTAGATTAAAGATAAGCGGGAATTATAAATAAGCTGTGAGGAGAGGAATTTAAGCGAACCATTTGACTGACGTTAAGGCAACGCTCCGTAGTTTTACAGTGATTTTGAAAATATTCTTTTTAAATTTAACATATTCATATCGAAGGGTTCCGACATTTTCGTCACAAATGTATCATAATTTGTACCTAATTTATTTGGTAGCAATAAAACTAACTGTTTTTTTACATTTCTGCACCCGAAGTGTTGCCAATTTTGTTATAAAAAAGCCAAAATCAAGCAAAATATTTTTTTGCGAACGAACGGTGCTAGGAACTGCAACAGAAATGTGTTATACTTGTTTCGGCACATTAAACACTTCAGGCGAGTTATTCTCTTTTACATTTCGTCGATAGCAAGGTTATTACTGCCACACACAACTTGACACAACGGAATTAACTTGGAGAGGAATCGGTCAAGATGTCTAGAGCCGGCAATCGCTTACGAGTCTTCCCGAATCTGAGTCCAGCGTGTTAATTTTGCGTCATTTCACTGGGCGTGACTGATAAAATGTTTTGACAATGCGTTTACAAAGTTTTTCTTGCAAATGTACAAAGAATTTTTACTGACTGAAGGACTTCGTAACTTCCACGTAGATGCGTCCTATTAAACGGTCGGTACGTCACTTTTGGCATAAGACTGCCTAAATACTACAGATAGCTCGGGTGACATTCCACAGTATCATGATCCATACACTATGCACTACGGACGTTAGTTACTGAGCGTTTACAGATCTATGTGAAGAATGTTGACCTTAAGGCGGCCGCCTACCCCACGTTTCAAATGTGTTGCAGCGTATTCGTAAACAGGTTTTTTCTACGAAAATATTCCACGTGTGCCCATTGTGCTAACGTACGAAAAGAAAACAAACTTCAGACAAGGTCGGAACCTCATTGTTAAGACGTCACGCTTATTAAAAACACTGTTTCTGAGCCCTTCAACACGGCTAAAAACGGCCTTTTCAGACTTCTGTACTTGAAAATGTACTAACCGGATGTATGTGAAACTCAGATTGTGACCTGCACTGAACTTAGTTGCAGACATTCTACCAATAAAATTATATGGTCACCGCTTAGTGTCCCATAGTAAAAACCGTTCGGCGAGAACCTTACAGGCTAGTTCAGCACTTGGCTCGTTGAGGCGACGCGGCATTTGATGCGCGCTTCAAGGTCGACCTTACAGCTCCGTCGCTCTGGAGCCTCTCACGCGTGGGTAGGCGGTGCCCTTAAGTATCGCCATGCAATTTTGCAGCAACCGGTATAAGGGCCCGATGGTCAAGAAAAATAAATGGTTTTCTTTTTATCGTAGTTCGTAGAAGACAATATTGTCGTGTTAGTAGTGAAGAATAAAACTAGTTAAAAAATATAAAACAATATTTTTTAGTTATGTCACTGCCCGAGATTTTCATAAAACATACTAAAATAAAAGTGAAAATAATGGCCGCAGTACGAAAAGTAGGTTAGGAATACGAACATTGTTAAGGGTAGGAACAGGAAAGGTGTGTAGGATTGGTATAGGAACATTAACAGTGTCGAGGTTGGGAAACTTGTTCTGCGATGCCAGATAACGGAGATACCCAACCTTAATCCAGTCGACTATTTCGCATGTAGATTTCTCAAATCACCTGTGTATGAGACCATGGTGAATATGTGCTTGGAATGGGTTGCTAGGATTTTAGTCATCTATGATGTTGTATGGAACCCGATTGGAATATTTGATAGTGTTGAACATGATCTCGTACGCCGTTGTGTCATTCTTGAGTCGAGGTGGGTTGCCCCACTAGTAAGTAAATAAACAATCTGGACCTTCACATTTTTTAGCAGCCTCCTATTGTTAATGCATGTGACTGTTCAATGATTACACTCTTTCCTGCCGGGTGAGTTTTTACGACTCCCATGGGCCTTGCTCTCTCTCTCTCTTTCTCTCTGTCTGTCACCCTCTCCTCTTCCCTTGGCTATTGAATTTTTTATAGGTACACTATGCTCCAATAGCGGCCTTCAGTATCCAGCAATCCATCTCTGCCACGACGCATGCCTCATTGCGTGAATTCTCTACATTGTAGACGTAAGTGTTCAGTTCTCAGACATATTTAGGTCCTGTACCACCCGCGAACCTCCACCATAATACCGTAGAAAAAGCGTATGATGAGAGAAAAATAACGACCTATCGGTAGTGAAGGCGTAGGCGTGCATATACATGTAACCAATCCGATCAGCTTTGTTCTTATTAGATATATTTATGATATAGTTTACCGAATATTTCGTGAACTGTAAAACATAGTAAGTGTCCTATTTTATTAATATTAGAAAAAAAATCCGTTTCAATTCAAGACTTGGAATGGAACTCTGAACTAAAAATTCATGAAGGGCGTTACTTACTGTGTTTTACACCTGTTAATACTGTTTCTCTCTGATTATCCCAAAACATTATTTACACCCGAACCCCTCAATTAATGTCAAATCTTCATGGATTGCTTGTTAATTATAAAAGTACAGATATATTTATGTATATTTACAAACAAGTTTGTATATATACAAATGCATTTTCTATTTTTACAACGAAACTAGTTTAAAATTTACGACTGTGAACAACTGAGTGTCGCTCTATTTTATTTCCATCAATTTTCAAGAAATGTTTTAGTAAAAGTACAAGTTTTTTTATGTTTAATGTAGATTTATTTTCAATGCGTACAGTTAGTGTCAGAAGTATTCGCGCGCCTTCGATGTACACACCAGTTGTGAACTTACATTAGCTGCTGGGCGATAATGCTTGAGGAAAAAAAGGCGGGAGCAGACGGACGTACAAAGAAAAACATACATGTCTGTATTTCTACTCGTGTACAGTTAGGTGAATAGTTTTGTACAATGGTGAAGTATGCAGACATTTTCATGTCAAAAGTCTGTGTACACTTATTCTTTGATGCAAAAAAAAACTTTAAAAAAGCAGTCTGTTATTCAATATTAAGATAATTTTACTTTCGCATGAAATATAGCTTGAATGTTGCGTGGAAGTGATTTTACGAATTTTTCTCGTCACGTCTGTTGGGATAAAAGCTCACTATTCCGGGAGGGACGTTATTCTGGTAGCGGTCAGTTGATATAAAAGTTCACACTTCCAGGAGGGCCGTTACTCTTGTAGCCTTCTGTTGGTATGAAAGATTACTCTTCCAGGAGGACCGTTATTCTGGTAGCCTTGTATTGGTATGAAAGTCCACTCTTCCAGAAGGGCCGTTACTCTGGTAGCCTTGTGTTGGTATGAAAGATCACTCTTCCAGGAGGGCCATTACTTTGGTAGCCTTCTGTTGGTATGAAATATAACTCTTCCAGGAGGGCCGTTACTCTGATAGCCTTCTGTTGGTATGAAAGTCCACTCTTCCAGGAGGGTCGTTACTCTGACAGACTTCTGTTGGTATGAAAGTCCACTCGTCCAGAAGGGTCGTTACTGTGGTAGCCTTCTGTTGGTTAGAAAGTCCACTCTTCTAGGAGGGCCGTTACTCTTGTAGCCCTCTGTTAAGATGAAATTCCTTTCTGCCAGTAGGGATGGTACTCTGGTAGCCATCTGTTGGCACTAAAATCCCACTCTTCCAGGAGGGCTGTTACTTTGGTACCCGTCTATTGGATGTTGGAATAAATTCCCACTCTTCCAGGAGTGCCGTTACTCTGGTAGGCATCTGTTGGAGTAAAAGCCCATTCTTCCAGGAGTTCCTTCACATAGTAGCTGTCTGTTGGCACTAAAATCCCACTCTTCCAGGAGGGCTGTTACTTTGGTACCCGTCTATTGGATGTTGGAATAAATTCCCACTCTTTCAGGAGTGCCGTTACTCTGGTAGGCATCTGTTGGAGTAAAAGCCCATTCTTCCAGGAGTTCCGTTAGCATAGTAGCTGTCTGTTGGCACTAAAATCCCACTCTTCCAGGAGTGCCGTTACTCTGGTAGGCATCTGTTGGAGTAAAAGCCCATTCTTCCAGGAGTTCCGTTAGCATAGTAGCTGTCTGTTGGCACTAAAATCCCACTCTTCCAGGAGGGCTGTTACTTTGGTACCCGTCTATTGGATGTTGGAATAAATTCCCACTCTTTC
>PNEQ01019817.1:5328-24180 GCA_003012365.1 Medauroidea extradentata
AATAATTTTTCCAAAATGAACTAATATCTCTATCACAAAATCGCTACATTGTTTTGTCACTAATACATCAAAGTTTCTATCTGAATTTTTCCGTTGCAATGAACACAATGGATTTTTAGATTCTTGCACCCAAAGTATCACATATTTTAGCATGAAAATGAGCCAAAATGGCACAAAATATTTTTTTTTTACTGGCAAATGACTCATTTTTTTTAAAGCCTACGTATAATTGTGCATAATATGACTTCACACGCTCTCAATTTTTTTCAACCCATTTGGTTGAAAACTTTTTGAGTTTTTTGCACCAACGTGAAGAAAACTACCGGGCATGGCCTTAAATGTGTCTATGTGCATCTGCCTTTTTTTGATAATGTTATTTATTGAAATACAGCAGTAGTAAATAATTTATTACATAAAAAGGATAACTACAGAATCTGTTTACCTTGCTCATTGTCATGTTCTTGAAGCCTTTATGAAACTGTAACATTATCTCACACTTTTCACCTTCTTAATGTTGCTGTTGTTTGTTACTGCTTGATCAATAGGTGGACTCTGATCAGCCTTGTTTCAAAAAATTGTGTGTAGTGCATTATGTAAATGTTAAGAGATCAGTTTTAAGTATGACACTTGACTGTTTATTTTTCACATGCCTAGGATTTTAAGCATTCACACAATGTTATCGAACAATTGACTGTATCTCGACAGTAGAGTATCTAGCACCATTAGCTTCGTGTTGAGGTACACCAGTTTAGAAATATCACGTCCACGCAGCCTTGATGATGTCTGCAGCTTTCTCCCCAATCATGTATGCAGCCGCCATGGTGTGGGCTGATGGCACCTCAGGTATTACCGAGCAGTCTGCCACGCGGAGACCCCGGATGCCTCTCACCCTGAGCTGAGGGTCAACCACGGCCAGAGGATCATTATCGGGGCCCATGCGACACGACCCCACGTGGTGTTGCAAGTTGATGGTGATTTGACGCGCCGCACACTCCCAGTAGGAGTCGGACGCGAAGGGCTGGGACTCACAGCCGGGGTAAGGGGCACGGTACAGAGTGCTGTTGTATTTCTGGAACGGTGCACTCTCTGCTATGGATACAGCCTGTAAAGAAAGTTCAGTGTTAGACGATTATTGAAAGGCAATTGCATGTCATGTACAGATAGCACGGTTCACATTGACGAAGTACATAGGTATGGAGGTGTGACTAAACAGTTACTTCCTACCCTCTGTAGTGTATGCGTTGTCTTATTATAAATAACAATAATTATTGCCATTTTTAGCCTTGTTATATAAAATGTTACACATATATACATTGAAAAACAATATTGTACTAATATGAACACAGCAGTGGATCCAGGTTTAATTTTGCCAAGGCCTAGTAATCAGATTTTCTAAACCCCCCCCCCCTTACTTATCCTGTGCATCTTCTGAAACTGAAAAAAAAAAAAAACTTGTGCATGCATTTTCTCCATTATGTGCACCAAGCACCTGTCCCCCGCCCTTGCTAGATCTGTTCCTGGATGAACAATTCAGAGCATGTCCGTTGTAAAATAACAGTAGTACATAGTCAGAATAGTGTGCACTATTCCTGCTCATTGCCATAATAAGAGCACAGATTGTTCACGTTACCATTGTTTTTAATTTCGTATGTATTTTCTTGGAGAAGAGCTTATTAGTGTACACATTCCGTATGGAACCGAGAAGTGTCAGTTTCAAATTGCCATGAAGAAATATTGTAGGTTTTTTTTTCCTATAGATGTGTAAAGCCTTCTACAAGAAAATGAGAGTAACTCTTTATAAGTGAAATTAAATTCTGTGATTGATGTTAGAGAGTTGATGCTACTTAATTAATGAACAGTTAAGTCTCCTCCCATAAAGGAGGGTCTATATGCTGCTTGGTTAGGACATAGAAGAGCTGAAGGTAACTATGTGCTGATTGTAACGTGTGATGTGAACAGCATGGGTTCCAGCAAGCTGATGGTGGGTTCAAGATGTATCGTTGGTGGCTACCAGATCATAATCCTTTTGACGTTTGTTTACTTGCCACATTCGTACAGTGTGTCGAGGATCACGCACCTAGCAAAAACAGTTTTGGACCACAATGATTTTGAAACAAAGAGAAAATTTGGAGTGAAAATATTTACTGTCATTTAATAACACCACTCCTGACTTGATGAAAACTAATAACAAATTTAAGTACTAAAAGCATCTGTGGCAGTGTGCATCCAACTTTCAGATACTGCGAAATTTCTGGTGTGTAGATGCCAACAGTTGTGCTGGTCCGTCCTGAAGGAAATACCATATCCATTCTGTATTCTACCACCAGTACACTTTATGAACTGAAGTGACTGTCATTGAAAGATAAGATGGCTGTCAAGAACATATACGTAGAACCCCGATTTAACTAAATGCCACGGGACCCGAAAATGTTTACTCTAAATCGATGTTTCGTTAAACCCAACTTTATATTACCATAGCCCACATAAATAACATACAGCAGTTACCATCGATATGTAAGCCGCTGCTGTAAAAGAAGAACAATTGGTGGAAAAGAATTATAAAAACTTCCAGTGGAACACTCATCGAGCTGAGCACGCGCCCGGTGAGAAGTGATAATACACCGCAGAGTCGTCTCTCTCCAGTGCCTCCAAGAAATTTTTGGAAATTTCCATTTAAAAGCCATGAAAACTGAAGTAAACGTTTGTGAGATAATGGTAAAAAGAATTAGTCTGTAAAGCATGGTAGCCCATTCTGACAGAGACGCGAAACACTATCTGTGAATTAGCACTCATGCTGTCTGCTGCCGCGCTGTGTGGCCTGGGTATCTAGATGCTCGTTCACTCGCCAGCCGCCGGATGAGGATCTAGGCGCGCATTTGTTAAGCTGAAATCACACTGCACAATAAACACACAGTTTCCGTACAATCTGCTAAAATTGCATTGCATGTCAGGTACAAAATTCTCTGAATATCACACGCAATGCAAGCGACGACGCGATTTGAGAGCATAGAACAAGCTCTATATTTTTGTGCAATTCCTTGCAAATTGCGTGAAACAAAAAGTGTGATTGGCCATCTCAACTAGAGTTTTTGCGGGTTTTAATGTACACGTAAACAAAAAATGGAGTGGACACGTGAGAATGTGTTTCGGTTATGAGGAATATAAGAAATACCTGGTGCTGTACACCACAAACTTTTTTTTAAAAGGAGTAGGTGGCTCAATCTCATTATTGTCATCGGATAACATTTCCATCATTGCTAATGCATGTATGGCTCTTAGTTTCCTCGTCCTTGCATCCATCACACAATTTACTAACTGATATGTTTTTAAAATAATTCCAATTTAATATGATAGGCCTAGGCTACAATTTTCAATTTGGCGAGAAAGGAAAGAATTGCGTGTATATTTAATTGTGAATTGCGCCATGTAGAAGGTGGACATGGAGCGAATGAGAGAGATTTCATTGCAATTATTCAGCAGCTTATAGCATACAATGGGCTGCGCAGTCTGTAAATTGTACTGTGTGATTCCAGCTTTACGCAACACAGTGTCGCTCGCTCGGTTGTCTTTACACGGCCCCGCGCCCTCAGCTCAAAATCACTCCAGTGGCCAAAGTTTTCAATAAATTTTAACGATTTTTTTTATGTCTTGACAGATGGTTTAACACTATCTATGGAAAAAAATGAATATACTGCGGCTAGTAAAAATATTTTTAATAGACTTGCACTACACTATATATTTTATTATATCAAAGTTACTTAGTTATTTCATACGTTTTTAATTATTTTTTCATAGTTTCTAAAAATTATTTTGTTAAATCACAGTTTTCGTTATTCCAGAGTTCATTAAATCGGGGCTCTACAGTCTTACATTAGCGCATCACACATTGACTGCCATTTAGTTTTTAGAAGGAATATGCGAATGTGACAGTGAGCCAGCAAGGATCCTTAGACACAAGACAGTACATATGAGGAGAACATGAATTTATGATGACAGTTTGTGACTGTACTTTCTTTGTGAAAAATAAATAGTCTTTGTACAGTATACATGGCTTAGTGACAATTGGATAACTGAATAAAATGTGACCACTGCAGAACTTGTGTTTCATTATAAAGCTATAATTATAGTTTCCATTCTAATTTTGCTGTTAATGATTATGAAGGTTTGTTTATTTTAGTTATTTTCATGTTTAATTGGTTTGTCTTGTGGTCTTAGCTATATACAGTGTATGTATGTATATTGGTGTCAAACATTTTAGAAGTGTGTGTGTATAATAAAAAAGAATTCATGTGAACATATAACCATTTACTGTATGTCTGAGTCACATAGCTATTAATAAATTCGTAACAGTAAAATATGTATGCTAATCAAAGGTTAGGAAATGAATGGTAAATGATTTGAATGTGTAATTTCTTTTGTTTTTGACCGTCATCTTCATGACCATGATATTTATCATTTGCTAGATATTTTGTGTTTATTGTTTTTTTGCATTGTGCGCTATGAAAATGTGTTGTGATTACGTTCAGTGTGTATTGTTTGATACTGAGGATACATATTCAGTGAGTGAACAGACATGCATGCAGATACGGTATGCCTTGCTTTATAAGCATGTGTACTTTCATAAGAATACAGGAACACTTGAGAGAGAGACAGATTTATTTGAAAAGAGTGTTTTGGATGTTGCAGGCCGAGAGTGGTGTGTAACATTTAGCTTGATGAATGGGTTCTACATGATGTGACAATAATGCACATGATAGCACAAGAAACATAGCAATAAGGAAAAGTATTAGTCAAATGCCTGTGGAGGATTTTTCATGAAAACTTCCTGCACCAACGTCAACATAAACAGGTTCAAGGATTAAATGTGCCAGATTTTGAACCAAGAAGAACGTTCTGCCAACACATTTCACAGTAAGTGCCTAAAAAATTAGGCTGTTGCAAATACGAGGTGTTTAAAAAAATGTATTTTTTCCGGTCAGGTTTTTTTCCCCAAAAGATAAAGAAACTGTAGTCTCTTGTAGTTTACTTAACAATATTGCATAAAAATACTGAAATATAGCTATGAGTAAAAGTAACCACATACTAATTGAACATTTGCAAAATTAGTGATATGTATGTAGGTACCTATATGAATGGTACTGTCTTGTACACTTTCCGAACTGCAAATTTATGATTAGAACAGGAATTTATCATAAATATTGCTTTTAAAATTGGACAGAGTATTCTTTGACATGAAAAATGTCGTACACAGAACATAAATAACAAATATGTACAGATGATCATACAACAGCCATGTTAAATTAATTACACAGCTTGTTAAAAACAGCAGTAAAGTACATAATAATACACACATAAGCAAGAACACAGTCATTCAAGTTATTTGCGTGCTTGTGCAAGTCTTTGTGATAAATTACGTAGCTATGTACAAAGTTATGTTCGTGCGGTCAAATAATATCATTGGTTTTTTTTAGCATCAAACATGGTGCTGGCAAAGTGCTTGCTGAAAGGCTTATGTAACTTTTGCAATTCAATATGATTGAGTGGAGAAAATGGTCATGCTGCACAAAGCGTAAGGTGCACTCTCGAATACCGCGCAACACTGCAATGTCTCGGAACCCACAATCCACAATCTTGGAACTAGCGGACGTTAAGTTCCGTAACATGGTTTGAGAACGCACCACTAGTTTACATAGCGTGCACATTCTGAAATTGCTTAAAATGTACGGTATGTTTACATCCTGGCATGTTCGGATGTTATGCAAGTTAAGACGGTACAATATTTACCGATGAGGCCGGATTATCCACATGATACATTAATTTTATTGAGATCCCCATAGTGTTTGACACCAATAAACATAAATCCTGTGTACAAAACATGAGGGCAGTAAAAAAAAAGCAGAACACAGAAAAGATCAAACAATATCATAGACAAAGTTTGAAATAAGAATACAAACTATTACTGTACTTGAACTTAAAGAACCAAAGAGTAGAACAAAAAGACAACAAAAATGCAATTATATAACAAAATCACTAGGTAAACCAAAGTAACCCAAATTATCACTTAAAGATCTACAAGAGAACAAAAGCACTAAATGCATAAAGAAAAAATTTAACACGGTAACTACAAAACACTAAAAATCACTTTTGAAAACATGGGTTTTTGGCCCATGTTACCTTCACCAATTGGAAAAAATAAAATGATAACCAGTAGGTTTTAAGTTTTTATCCACGGTGGAGAGATTCCTTAAGTACTTACAAAAAGTCACCCAGTTATGCTGTGAAAAAAATGCTCTGCAGTGGATAAGTTATAGAACAGACATCTCACACTCTTGCTGTCTGATGCAAACAAGGGGGTCTTTGAGCTGGCAAGAGCTTCATGGAAACTTTTCAAACAAGCACAGTACGAGGATGGCACAGTTATTGCAAATAACATCAACATACTTCAACGAATGCCCTACACATCATTCTCTGTCTGACGACACCAGTGGAACAGGAGGTTCTAAAGTGATGGAGAAGTAACACATTCCCCAAGAGAGACAAAGAAATGAGTCTATAGTCACAGGACTTAGCTGCTGCCAGCTGAAGGACAGAAGTGAGACCATCTCGAAGAAACTGCACCCTTGTGTGAAAACGCCCTAGGTACTTAGCCGAGGAGACACTGCAGGTTGCGGTTCCAGATTGTTACAGTGTCTTCAGAGATGTGCTCTATACTTCTTCAGACCAACGTAAACTCTTCCACTAGCTGTCTTCTGTTATACAAGCCTAGTACTAATAACCATACAGTACAGATTTTAAAAAATATTTGGTTCTCAGTACTAGAGAGTACAGCTTTACAGTATACCAACTGAAGCACTCTAACTGTTCTAACTTAACACCAACACAAACAAGTAATAGCTTGCACATTGTTGTGGCTGACACTTAAAAGCATGTGCAACTATGACACAGCAGAAACTTTTATTTCTTCTTGCAAGTCTTGCCTCAACCTCATTAAACCAAGAGAATAATTTTTGACTTAAGGTGGTCACCTAGGTGAATTTATTTTGTGCAGTTGAGTTCTATAAGCACAGAAGTGATAAGGACATCACAGCTTGCATATTGCGCCCCACTCTGGCCTCTAGGCACAACTCTCTGAATGAACTGGCGTGCAGTCTTCTCGCAGACAACTTGTCGCTATGAGACATTCAGTGGTGACCATATCATTTTATGACGTAAGATTGAAGATAAATGTGTATTTGTTCACGCCTATACCTTTTAAAAGATTCTGCTTCAGGATTTTTATACCTAAATGTTGTACAGTTGTTGCAATGGGTTATAATTACTCTCTTCTTGTAAAAAATTGTGTGTGTTTTCAGTGAACTGGTTTACCAAAAGAAAACCCATTTCAGAAAATGGTTGAAGGATATTTTTAAACCTTGCACACGTTAAAATGCTGTTTCTAGCCCTTCAGCATGGATATGTTACTCAAAAATAAAATGTTTTTGGACCCAACTTCGTACGTACACATTTTTTTATTTTAATGACCCATCTTCAGAATATTGATACCAGTATAGATATGTCCTGTATATAAAACAATGGTAGAAAAATTTTGTCTTGCATTGTGACTCGTATGTCAGTGGTGCTGGAACAGGAGTGGGAGGGATACAAGGGTATATTATAACCCCTTCCTAAATGTTTGGGGTGGGGTATAATGTATAATTTGTAAACTCCCTACATTTGTTATGAATTTACAACTATAATAAATCTTATTTGGTAATTTTTTTATTTATTTTAGCAACTGTCTTTCTCATTACACCTACTGTTTTGTCAGAATCATAGAAGATGCTACCAACTATGGTGGAAACGTATACCCACCTTGGAAGGATTGAGGTTCTAACTTTAAATTCAGGACATCTCCTGCATACTGAAAAAACTATTTTCAATTACCAGTTCTGTTGTTTCACACGCGTATACAGTATTTATAAGTTGCCTGTCACTTGTTTCATTTACATTGTGGTGTGTTGGAAAATTATCTTTAATTAAAAAATTTACAAGCGCACATTTTGCCAATGTACACAAAGAAAACACTTCAGTTGTGTATCAAAATGCTAGTTGGCAATATGAACATTATTAGTAACAGTGTTAAGAGTTCCTCAAACAAGGCTAAAGTGGGTTTTTCTGACTGCAGTTCCTCAAAATACAACGGCCAGATAATACAACTTTCAGATATAATACCTCGTGGTTAACTCCGTTATAAACTTTTAATCAATTAAATTATATTGGCAAGGTCACTGCTTAAGCTTCGTAGCAAAAAGTTAGGGGAAAGCTAGTTTGTTCAGTGCTTGGCTATAAGTGGCGAGGCGATATTACAAGCAAGTTTCTAGGTTGCTCTTACTTCTTATGTCAGAGCTTCCGAAGTGCTAAACTGCTCCCAGGCAGGAAGTGCACTTCGTGTAGGTCTAGTTTCTTTTATTTTAAGTTAAGTGAAAATTGGAAAGATGTCTTGTTCTTAACATAAATTTTTATTCTACAAAACACATGTAGTGAACAGTGATGCTGAAAGTGAATATCAATGAATAATTTAACAGTTTGTTGACCTACTGATTGCTACCAAAGGAGTAAAATTGTAATTTGTTTCCACTGAGACACATTTATTTGATATTCTATAAATAAATAGGAATTAATAATTCCAGGCATAATTTGACTTACTACAGTACAGACTCCACTACTGATGACTTTAAATGTATTTCTTAATTTAGGTTGGGTAAGCACATTAATGAAGGATTGTTCAGATCAAAAAGTTATATTTTCAGTTAATGTAGATTATTTTGAAATACGTAAAGTACTACTTTTCAGTTTAAACTTTAGTTTTCTTTCTCTTATATATTCATGCACACAAGTAGCCTATATTTTAATTTTTGCAGTTCTTATAAATTTCAATAAAATAAAATTGTATTCTTAATTAAACACAAATTTTCATTAATAAATTTAGGGAATCCCAAAATATAAATCTGAATTACATATATTACTGCAAAAATTTTAATAAATTTGCCTGCACCTTTAAATTGTTCCAATATACATAGTTGTACTATTATGTGGCTCCTGATTTCAGTGCATGTAAGAACTGAATAGTTTGGGTGAAAATGTTGCCTCTATAAATCACTTATTTATAAATGATACATTTTTTTAAAATACTATGATTTCTGCGTGCTGTACATTCTAAACTGCTCAAATGGCATAATTGTACCTTGAAACTGAAATGTTCCCGGGGAAAGACGATCCAGGTTCTATTCTCAGCGGAGTCGGACACGGATTTTCGCATGTGGGAATAGTGGCGGACGATTCCAGTGGTCAACGGGTTATCTCGGGGTCTGCCGTTTCCCCCGCCCCTTCATACGGCCGTGACCGGTAACGACTATTTCATTGAGTGACGACATATCGATGATTTGACCACAGATAATAATCGACTATGGCGGCTTGCGAGAGGCGTTATCGATCGACCTTGCCGTTGCCGAGACGCACGATGGAACTAATAGGCGTATTTTGTGAACAATGCATTTTTGGACTGCTTTGGTTGCAACCAGGGCTGCTCCGGTAGGCCCATTTGTAAAGCAGCAGCGATGTACCGTTACTTATTAAACAGTAAACTGATTCGATCCGAGTATCGAATCGAATAATAAATTATTCGCGAAATTTTTTTCGATTTCGAATATTCGCAGACCTCTACCGACACCCCACTTCATCTTACTGTCTAGGAGCCAGATACGTTATATTGAAATCCCCCCTCCTACACACACATATACACAAAGAAATCTAGAGCTACGACACCAAAAAAATGTCCCTATATGTTAAGGGGTCTCCCTAGATAAACTGTTCGTGTGTGTGCAGTAGGAGCTGTAAAGGCACCGTTGACCGGCATAGGTAATACATTATCGCCTCTCCGTTCAAGCTACTCAGATGGCGTACAGTGCTGCACTATTATCCATTTTCCGGTGCGACTTATTCGGTTGTTAATATTTCCAGATACGGCAGTCTGAAAAGCCATTTTGGCCATTTCTAAATAACGTGCCGAATTTTCAAAACTATAGCGATATAGTTTGAAGTGTGGGTTACTTTTCGTAGATGTACAAATATAATTTGCGTTAAATAGTTTCATCAAAAAAATAATAGCCTTAACTCGTTGCAACACGTTTGAAGAGCAGGTAGGGAGGCCTCTTAACAATAGATACGTATCTAAAGAAGTATCATAATTCACTTAAGATGGCGTGGTACATAATTCAACGCTAAAAGCATTAAACTATAACTGTAGGTTTCTTGAAGCCAATTTGCGAAAATTAATAGCAATCCTAGACTATAGTTTAAGCCAACGTTTTAAAGAAAATTGTTTCCAGTGTTACGAACTTCTGAGCCACAATCTCTGACGCCGGAACCTCGTGCATTTAACAGCGGCGCATGAGATCACGCGTAACAAATTAATAATTTTGGGACAAACATTTACTCATAAAGTTGGCAAATACCATTATCTAGGATTGTCATTGAGTATTTAATCCATATTGGCTTCGCAAAAAGCGTAGAAGTCAATTGATGTTTTCAGCGTTTATTTATCTACCACGCACTCTTAAGTGAAGCAAAACATGTCTCCTGTACTTGTAAGAAGTAAACAGTGTGCTGTTGCTCAAAGAAGATTGTCAATGTCCAAAGTTGCCGGACCTTTCGACATTCTCTGTGTGCGAGTACAATTACGAGTGTTGCTTAAATAATTACCGTATGCATCTATTTCGTCACCGCGAGCGAGCGAAGTTATCGCCGAGTCATTCTTTGTAGACCTGCTTTCACTCATCGGCCCATTGTTACTGGTGTCTGGTGTGAAGCAAATGTTCTTGCTTTATCGTCAGACATCTAGAGTTTGGTCCCTGTTGTTGCAATGAGCCGGGTTTCCTTTCAACCAAGATATCACCAAATATCGTACAATATTTGATATCACTACTAGACTGTCACGTGGTCGCGTTGCCTCGTAGTTACAGTGATTTATATAGTTTGTTGTAACGCAACATAATATCAACGTAGGAGAATCGCTACATTATTTTGACACTATGGTGTCCAAATTTTTTCGTGGCAATACAACCCTGCAGTTTTTTTTTTTTATTTTGCATGCAAAGTAGCGCAAATTTTGTTATGAAAATAATCTGAAAACAAACAAAAAATGTATCTGACGCCGCAGTGACGCGAGAACATGGGAAAAAAAGGGGGGGGGGTTACATCGTACCCCCTCCCCCAAATTTTAGGGGTGGTGTACAATATGTGATTCGTACCCCCCCCCCCCCAATATTTGTGTTATTGAAAAGCAGTTTAAATATTACAAAAAAAAAAAAACATTTACTTTTTTTTTTCAAATTAATTTTAGTGGCTGTACGCGTCCCTACCCGTATTATAATGTCAAAATCAAAATATTACCTTCTGACTATGGTGGAGATGTACATCAACCATAGGAGAAATGAGGACAGCCGTTCCCCTTGACATAATGCTGGATCCGCCACTGTAATATATGAAGTCAAGTTAAATGAATTAAAGGACAATTCAAATAAAGATTGAGATATTAAAGTTACGTCAAAACTATTACCAGTTATACCTTATATACGATATCGAGGATATTTATTAATGATTCCACATCTTTTCATCCCCTTAGAGGCTCAATTTAGAAAAAACCCTTGAATAATGGGTGTCCCATAAATTTGAAAAACACGCTGGAGTCAAGATATATCAGTGATTCATTGAAAACATTTTTCACCTCTTACATAGTTTTTCACCTTCGTAGGTGTAGAATTTCAATTATCGTAATGTTACTTTCCAGGCATTTAAGAAACTTCGTTCTTAAGCAGAGATACCATCGACATGTAAAAGTTTGACAGTCTCGATGGTATATATCATTTATGAATCGAAAACACGCGGTTTTTTTATTGTTAAAATTTGGCAAAATCATGAAAGCAGCAAAATCCTGAAGCCAAAATCACTTCGATATATCAAATGGTTAAATATACAATGTGAGTCAGAATGGAGTGTGTTAATTTCGTGTGGTGATATATCACAAAAAACTATGTCGAAAATGTGGTTTCAAGTTGTCCCTAAAGTGAAAATTGTGGGAGTAATGCTATCCTGAAAATGAACTTCCAAATAACATTTAAATAAAAATTTCAATAACTACTTACTCTTAAATAACGAAACTTTGTACAGTGTCTTAAAAACGACTTCACTTCAATATTAGTAACAAATTTAGGTAATGTCACTGGCCCATCATTGTTCAAATTGGGCACAACACTTATTCTGATTCCAACTTCTGGAAAACTTCACTGTAATTCATGTTCTACTAGAGAATATTAAACAGGCGCGGAAGATAAATTAAAAGCGTCGTCTTGTCGAAAAGCGCTAGAGTTAGTCGTTTTCGAGGAAAACGTATGTAAAATTAATATATTTTTTATAATGCCTGAAACATATGCAGACACTGCGACTTTCTTACAAAGCGTGTAACCTAACTAATAGGCGTATTGAAGTAATATTGTTGCGATGGATTGATAAACTAATATTTGTAACACCCTATAAAGGTAGGTGCACAGTACTGTAAAGCTGTTGCACTCTATGAGAAAGGAAACTGTACTATTAAAATAAAAGCCACAGTGTTTATGGCAATGTCCAACAAGTTTTACAAAATCTTACATCCAGGTAACGCCGTTGCTACTAGTGGCAATAAGTTATTGACTATTTACATACTAACTAACACAACTTGTAATATCACTAATAAAATATGTTGCATCACTGCATGGGGTAACTGCTTTGTGTAATGGTTCGGACGCACTTATTGGACTAAAGCGCTTTACATTCAACTATCAGAGGAGTTACCTGGGTGTAGATTTTGTAAAACTTGGTGAACATTAACATTAAATTACATTAAATTGTGGTTTTTATTTTAATAGTGCTTTTTCCTCGCTCACAGAGTGCAAAAGCTTTACAGTACTACGCACCTACGTTTATACGGTCTGTGCTACAAATCTTAGATGATAAATCCGCTGCAACAATGGCTGTTTCCGAATTCATAGGAATTCCCTGAATCCTCGCAGCCTTCACAGTAATGCATCCTTCGCGGTAAGGGTGCATTTGTGTATAAACATACCTTCCGAATTCCCAGTTTAAAAAAATGACTGTCGCAAGGGCGTAAGGATGCTTGCCATGCATTCTTGAGCCAAGGATGTGTGGACGGGTGCATCTTGGATACTCGGTAGAATTCGGACACGAATAAAATGGCCGCATCCTTCATGATGCACTTTTCAAGGATGCGAGGGTGCGAAGGATCCTTCAAGCCTATTCGGAAACAGCCAATATTACTGCAACACACCTATTAGTTTTGTTACACGCCTTGCAAGAAAGTCGCAATGTCTGCATATGTTTCAGGCGTTACAAAAATTCATCAATTTTTACATACGATTTTCTCGAAAACGGCTAACTCTAGCGATTTTCGACACGACAACTTTTTAAAATTAATATTCCGGTCCTGTTTAATATTCTCTAGTAGAACATGAGTTACAATGAAGTGTTCCAGAAGGTAGAATGATAATGAAAGTGTCGTGTCCCATTTTTACAATGATGAGCCAGTGACATTACCAAAATAAATTACTGAGAGTGAAGTAAAGTCGTTTATATAATACTGTACAAAGTTTCATTATTTAATATTAAGTAGTTTTTGACATTTTAATTGAAGTGTTATTTGAAAGTATATTTTCAGGGTAGCATTACTTCCACAATTTTCACTTTAGGGACAACTTGAAACCACATCTTCAGCATGGTTTTCTGTGAGCTATCACCACACGAAATTAACACACTCCATCTTGACTCATCCTGTATATGGAGGAATAATCGAAACATTTTTCACTTCTTTCCACCCACTAAAGTATCGAATTTCGAAACGTCTTGAAATCTCATCTTAGACATTTGTATAGCCTAATTATCCAAGTGACGTAAAAATCACAAATGTAGCCCATTCAGTTCCAGTTACGTAAACCATTCATATCAAACATGTTTTCTACCTTTTCATCTTATGGGAGTTGAATATTGAAAAATCCTGAAACAATTTCCTGGTATTTACGTAGTCATCATTTTGAAGCTAGCCAAATACTATATATATATCTTGAAGAGTTTGTTAGATATGGCGCCATAAACAATAACATATTTCACGTCTTTTCATCCCCTAGTAGTCGAGCAGATTAAATTAAATAGGTTTCTTAATATAATAAGAAGTATTTATAGATATTAATAAGTATATTTAGGAAATGTTGAAATATAAAGTCGAATTATGTACCTTTTTGCACAAACTTGAACAAAATTACGTGCAAATTCAAATGTTTGTAAAATAGTTAGATAATTATGTAGCCCGTTATTTTAGTGGATATAGAATATCGGAAGTGGACGGTTGCACGAAGATTATTTTTTCTGGTTCTGCTGTCAGTTTCCGTGACTGGCATACGAACAAAATTATTACTAAATAAATTGAAGTAAAGACATTTGGACAAAATGCTGCTTACATAAATAATTTTAAGATTTTTTTGGTCCATGGCATAAAATTATAATTGATAACCTTTAAAACAATAAAATTTCTGCTCACTATGTATTGAATATTTAGGTTTTAAATTGCTTAAATGCCACCATTTTGCATGTAGAAACTGAAATTCTACCGGGGGAGGAGCCGCGGATTCCCGCTTCTGGTTTCGACCCCGGTGTCAGAACAATTATGTTAAGATCCCATCCCTCCTAATAAAATTATTAAGGTCTACGACACATTGTATCCCCCTCCCCACACACCGTCCCCAACTCGAATACATTCCACAGCCCCTACTCACCGCTATGAAATGTTAAGTGATGACCTTATTATTTTACGATGTAAAATTAAATATAAATGTGTATTGTACACGTCTATATCTTTTAAAAGATTTTATGTCCAGATTGTCATAGATAAAATGGACCTCAAAACATATCTGCAGCGTACAAACTGAAATTGGTGTACACATGTGTAACGTTCTTTGAATACCTACCATTCCTAAGCAGATACGACTCTGTTGTTTGCGTCGGTCGAAACTGCACGCTGTTCAACTGTCTGGCCAGACGGCCATCTTAGACGTTTCCTGCTCACTTCAAACGTACTGTAGTGCTAATAGTTACAGCATAGGTGTAGCCGGGAAGGGGGAGGGTTATATTCCCCCCCCCCCCAAAGCAAATGAGCTACAAAATTTTTTTAATCACATTAAAATGTTAAACATAATTTGACCAGTATAATATTAAATGTTTCGTTACGAAAAACTGTTGAAATACGGTAGCACTATTTTGCACCTTGAAACGCAAGTTTTCCGTGGTGAGCGCCTCCGGACTTCCAGCTTTACAGGAGTAGTTGGTGCTCATTATGATATCGTCTGTTTATTGCGCAAATGGCCAATATCACATTTGTTGCAATGTGATATTGGCGCATTAAGCAGTGTGCCATAAGGGCCAGTATCACACGTTTTAAAACGTGATATTGACCCTTTTGACAACAAACCGACGATATTATTCTTAGGTTAAATCCCCACTTACACAAATACTGGCTGTGTCACTGGCGGGCAGGAAGGGGCACAATGCAAGTCCAACCTAACGTTTCTTATGGCGTCTTGCTGTTAACTGAAACTTATAAAAATATCACTGTTACAGTAATTACTTCGTTTTTGTCCACTGTGTCTGTCCATTGTGTTTGCTTACACCATGCGTGACAACAAAATGACTAGGAAGTCTACGATAGGCGGTCATGCATCGACCGCTATGTTTTACAAGTACAGACACTTTAATGCCTTTCATTTTAAACCACTCGTAATTTCCACGTGTACAGTGGCGGATCCAAAGAGGAGAGGGCTTGAGGGGCTCAAGTTCCCTCTTTCCCTGCCCTTCTGATCATAATTTGCACTGGATAGAATTAATATTTTAAGGGAAATAATATTAAACAGTAGCATCGACGTATAAATGTTTTCCTTCTTTAGGTTTTGAATTTTGTTTCATATAAAAGCAATCTTCTTGTATTTTACTATTTCAGATTTCAAAATCTCTTTCATAGTTATTTTGTGGCTTGGCAGTGTTCGTTGCAGTATTACAGCTTTCGAGTTCTAAAGTCACGTTTTCTGTTTTATGGCCGGGCGACCCTCGAGGTCGCAACTCACAAAGGTGCCGCCGCTTTTTGTTCGGTTCGGACGATGAGGTCGAGGATAGTCTGTTTCTGTTACTCAGCAGACATTCCTTACAACTGGAATGAACAGTAACGCAGATGTGAATTTTTCGTAATGTTTATTCCATCTTCTTTAACAACAAACGAGGGCGATTCTGTTGTTACATTGGCGTGGATTAGTGTTGTGTTTGCCCTTTTTTTTTTTTTTTGTCGTCGTTTGGTTGTTACATAAGTCTCAACTTGGCACGTTATGCGGACTGTACTTGTACAATACACGTGTTCGCCAGACAGGCCTAGGAGACGCCAAGACATGAATTGTTGGCGGGGAGCTTGGTTTCTGACAACGAGAGGTTTGCCGCTAGATCTGCGAGCTGAGCAGACACTTGGTTCATGCAGTAGCTCACTCTTGTTGCTTTGGTTATATATTGCTGTAGCTGCGAATGATAGGTAGCCATTGATTAAGGGATATATTTTTAGCTGTTCGACTTTTTTTCCCCCTTCATGTAGCATGTTTAAATGTAGGCTCATTTAGTACGATACTTTGGTACCTAGTTCAAATTAAGTTTTCCTATAGTAAAACAAAATTTGTTAAATTTAATAAACACTGGATAAAAATTCAACAACAACGTGTACACCAAATTCAAATATCGAGTGCAGAGAAAATGATTTGAAAAAAAATTAATCCGAAGTCGAAGATAATTCGCAATTCATTTTTTACAAGAATTTTTCATTTAGATGTTTGCAGTTTCCGGAAAGTGAAACTTCTACGCAATTTTTCTCTGCAGTAGGCCTAGTACGTTTAAAATTTAGTAATTATTTTGTAATAATATTGTGTATTTTATGCAATTGCATAACCCCTAATAAATCGAGCTGTTGTTTACAAGTTGTTTGTTAATCAATTGTATCATGAAACTTGCTACTACAAAAATATAAAATAATAAATTTTTGGAAAATAAAATGAATATAGTTGAGTTTATAAATGCAAGCCCCCTACCCCCTTCTTTGTTTTCCAGTTTCAAGATCTGCCACTGAATGCAGACGTATCAGATTGCACTTTCCAGAAAGTGTAATTTTTTATGCAGCATTTTCTTGCAGTAGGATGTCGAAATGTGTATTGTATGAAAATGAACCCTGTCATAACAACCCCTCTTATAACATTTTCCTGCCTATAAAGCTTCCTTGTCTTGGTCCACAGACCCTGTTACAAAGTTTTCCCATTTGTTACGTCTAAATTTATCTGGTCCCTTGATAATTGTTATAACATGGTTCTCCTGTATATATAAATCGAGTTGTTGTTTGTGTGCTATTTGTTAATCAACATAAAAATTGCTACTAAAATATACAAAAGATTATTTTGAAAAAAATATACATTTTGCAATATAAGTATCACCAAGTTTATGAATGTGAACAAACACACCCTTTCTTCCCCGGCTTCTAGATCCGCCATTGAAAATGGTGCAGGTCAGAGTCAGTGGACTAGTTTTGGCCAACATCCACAAAGAAATGTTGAAAATGTCATAGATACGTTCTGTAAAATGAAGTAAGGACGAACAAATATGAGCAGCTGTACCAGGGTGAGCAAAATGAACAATCGCTAAAGTGCATCTGAATACAAAATTGTAACAAATAAACTTTAAAAGTGTTTTATTGTGTTAATTGTTTTGCCTTTAATACTTTTTTTGTAACGTACATAAATAAAATTGTCACGGTTCCAAAATGTTTAAGAAATTTGACTTTTGACTCATAAAATTAAAGAACTACTTAAGTGTTTCAAGAACCAACATAAATATAAAGGCATGTAGACTAGATGCTTAAAAGTTTTGATTGATACATCACATAAAACTTTTTAGACGTAGTTTATTTGTAAATATATAAAAATTTCTTACCTATGTAATTAAAATTTTTTTTTGTCTAGAAACTCCTTATATAGCACCATTTTGCATCTCAAAATCCAAATTTTTACGGGGAGGACGCCCGAACCCCCTGCTTTTTACTTGGAGTGTATGCATACACACTTCTTAGGGATAGTCCTCCCCCGCGTCTAATAACAATAGTTTATTGGTCTAGCCGTTTAAAATAATGTTTTTCCTCAAAATAATATGCGAAACTCTCAACAAGTATTTGAACTACTATGAATTTAACTACCAGTAATAAAACACAACTTTAACCTTGATCTTCTCATAACAGAATTATATGACACAAACCGTTAGTTCACCCAGGTCCTCAGATTTAACTTGACAAAGGAACAACAGGTACAGGCGGTTCGGGATAAAGTGAGCTTACCCTGCTAAAGTTCTATGTTGTTGATAATCTAATTAGCAAAACAGCTCAAAGTCATAATACGAACAACATAGTAGTATCGCAGAAATCAGTATATCCCTTTATAACATGTCCCAACACTTCGGCAAAAGAAATTGAGGAAATAATAAAAAGCCTAAAATCAAATTTATCCTGTGGCTATGATGGCTTAAGTAGTAAACTAATAAAACAATTTGCCTCAGAACTCAGTACTCCATTAAGCCACATATGCAATGCTGTATTAAACGACAGTGTATTTCCTGACCGACTGAAATGGGCATTGGTAACCCCTCTCTTCAAGAAAGGAGAGAAAACCAATGTAGCTAACTACAGACCAATTTCATTGC
>PNEQ01019818.1:0-24080 GCA_003012365.1 Medauroidea extradentata
GTATCATCCCGGCCTGCTGCACTACGCGGCTCGACGATGTCTCTGCTAAAAGGCGTCCCGACGCTTGAGCCAGAGATAACCGGCGCGGGCAGTATCATCCCGGCCTGCTGCACTATGCGGCTCGGCGATGTCTCTGCTAAAAGGCGTCCTGACGCTTGAATCGACGCCTTACGGTGCACTTCAGTTCGCCGTAGTCTGCACCTCGCTGACGTCTGTCCTAAAACCGTTAAAAGAGCTCTAGCTTTGCTCTTGTTCGGCGTCAAAACCCCCGCAACTCGCCGTGCAGTCTTTGGTTCAGTTGGACCAATCAGGTGCCAGCTTCCGCCGCCTCTCAAGGACATCAACTCCCTGCCACTGTCGTATTTATTGCAAAAAATTTTTAATTCAACACACTACTCACAGAAAATTACCCTGAAAATTTTTCTTGGTGTCTGATATCCTAATTAATTGACCGTTTAACATCTTCATCTTATAGGCTACAGACTGGCTTTCCTCCCCTCTCGCCCAGCAGCTAGGGGTGTAACTTGAGTGTGGGTGGGGAGAGAATACCCGGACGCTAGTCAAGTGTACCTGCTAGCTAGATTCTACAAAGACCACGTGTATAATATCCAGTTTTTCTCTATAAATCCTTGTGCACAAATAAATGCTTGATGGAAGTTCTTTCATTGTCAACTTTACATGGTGGCGAGAAGAAAGATTGGTTGCAAGACATAGTTATGATTGAATATGGAATTTGACAGTTGAGAAACACTTGGTGGCTATTAATCTTATTAATTTCGGTAGCGACAATTTGGTGCGTTATACACTTAAGCTACATACCCGTGCGTAGTTTTCCGTAGACATATTGATTAACACGCGTGTAAGATTTCAATGATGGAAATATTTGTTGCGCAGTTAAATTTTCTTATTTAAACCAGTATATAAACTGGATGAAAATTATGTGTCGTATAACAAACCAATCGTGATAAATGTCTTATTATTTGATGTCAACAACAATACAATTTTCGAACATGTAACCTATATAATTTTGTGTAGAACCAAATTGCTACAGGAAACAGATATTGTATGTACGTGGGACGTTCGTTAGACGTTATATTCAATAACTGAACATAGACAGAAGATTCCTTAATAAGGATTGTAATCATCCTTAACGGGACAGTCTGCTGAAATTCTTGAATTTGTATAAAAGTTATTGTGTATCTGGAGTGTGGCATCTCATTGTGTTGTATTCATCTGCGTGCATAGTTGAAAATGCTCGGACTTCTTGGCTCCGTAGTTAGCGCGCCTTGCTATTGAGCTAAGGGTCCCGGGTTTGATTCCACAGCGGGGAGGAATATACACAGTTACGACCCCGCATTCACGACTACCGCAGTTATATCCTCACCTAGTCTCGCCTCGGGGGTTCTCCTGAGGTTCAAACCCGCATCCTGGCTGAACACAACATCGTCCTGGTCTGGGCAGGATAACAAGCGACATGTCACACACATTCTCTAAATGCTTGACGCCTGAACACATAGTGGACCAGGGTAGCACATGTATGCTTGAAGGGCACGGTGTGTCTATACAATCACATTATCGCGGTTTAAAAATAGTTACTGAAGTGTATCGATGTATGGTTTAATGACCGGATTGACAACAATACGTATATACGACGCACTCATCATGCTCCAGTCAGTGAGTACCAGAGGCTGCTGGAGTTGTAGCCAGTTGTCTTTGTAAATACGCAGTGTTCATTCAAGTGGTCTATAATTAAACTTGTAGGGATACAGCAGACGCTCTAAAGAAATATATTTGGTTTAGTTACCATGTAGAAGAAACCTATACTGGGCGAGTACTGAGCATGCGCTGGTAAACAACGTAGTTTGGTGAATTATTAGCTCGGACTGCGAACAAAACAATGTTAGTTATGCTATGAAGTTATTTGTTGTTATAAAACTTAACGTAACGGCAATTTTGAGTACAAATTAAGCAAGAAGTTACAGGCCTGACTTGTGGCTGTAAATTTAACAATAAGTCGATCGGCCATGTAGATTTCAAAATGTAAAACATCTTAATTTTCTAATGTCATGCTTTGTTTTACTATTATATGGATACAACAAATATAGTTAGTTAATATGCGTGGTGTTTTTATTTTGCTTTCGTTACACAATAATCATTGGCACTCTTTAGTGGTCGTCAAAAAATGTTTTGCCAATATGGACCTTACCTAAAGTTTTTTAACTCACGACGCAAAAAGAGGTGTGTTATAAGTTTAAAACATATGTATCGGTGTGTCTGTGGCATCGTAGCTCCTAAACAGATGAACCAATTTTTTTTTGTTTGAAAGGTGACTTGATAGAGAGCGTACTTAGCTATGATTCAAGACTATCTGTTCAGCCGTATGAAGATATCAGCTCTCTTCTAGTTGTTGGAGCGATATTATCATCTTCTACTGCTCTGATATATACGAAATACAGTATCCTGTGACTTAAATGATATTACAACACAGCATCATCTGGAATCTGTAATTTACCCAAGTCCTCACCAACTAGCTGTCGGGAGTTTTTTTACAAAATTTATGTATTATTTGTTATTGTTACAACTTTTTGTAAGCTCTGCAAAACTTTACTGGGGCAACAAAAATGTTTGTAGTCCCCATAAATATATTTGTGAAATGCATGATAACAAAATATTTTGTGGTAACTATGAAGCTTATCTTTTGACAGTAATAAAAAAATCAAATAGTCACAATTTAAAAAAAATAGCAAGGGCAGGAACAAAATTCATGAAACTGAAGTCGTTGTACAAAATACTACATTCGTAAGTTTGATTACATTAGGAAATATGGTCCTTGTAGATGACTCGTGTATTCAAGATATATATATATATATATATATATATATATATATATATATATATATATATATATATATATATTAAAATGCTTAATTTATGCTTTCGGGTGTCAGACGCATTGACGTCGAAGATTGTTCCGACGTTTCGGCAAGCATTGCAGCCGCCATCTCTAGGTAACTTATGCGTGGTTCGTTTATTTTGCCTATTTGTACCCTGGGCTGAACATGTTGTGCTTCCTGACTGGCTGATGGTGTCAGCCAATCAGGGACATTCCATGAGACTGCTTTCTGATTGGTTGCTGCTGTGGACCAATTAGAGGCTTCTTTGCTCTTTAAAGGCGCTTTTGTTCGGCCAATTAGGAATTATCTGTTTTCTCTTAGTTCCATTTGAGTTTGAGAATATTTTATAATAGACGTCCTTGTTTACTAAATTTATAGCTATCTTCCCAGCTCATATTGCGTGGGTGTTTAGTTATTTATATTGCTTCTCGGATGTATCTTGTCTGGAATTTTGTGACCTGGACTAAGCCACGATAACAATGTCACGTGTACGGGAACCTTTGTTCTTCCAGTTTAGCAGATGTTCCACAATGATTTCAAATTGCTTTTTTTCTCTGTAGATTTATTTGGATAGCTGGTACATACTCTCCCTTCAAGGACGAGAAAACACTGTTTATGAATTAAAAGTGATAGCATATGTCTTTAAAAATTTTAAAGAAAGAAACTCACCTCTAGCGTTTTCCGGGAATTTAACGTACCTGAGAAGATTGTGTCAATCAGATTCCACGAATCGTTAGTTTGTGTAGGTACTTTGAAGTTTTACAAACACATTCAGAACGATATTCCAATCCTTGGAAGAATATGAGTCACTATTACCAATATGACTAGTATACAATGCTAATTACTTTGTATTTTGAATACTTAGCAACTCATACAGAATAATGATTTGCACCCGCATTATCACTTTAAATATGCTAATAAGTTAAGAGACGGTTTAAATAAATAAATGCAATATAATAAAAGTACTTCCCATGCTTGATATAATACTACGTCTTAAATGTTCGTGTAGTAACTATAGTTCTCAGTTCGTGGATGTGAGACAATAAGTGATTGGTCAACGTCCTAGTGATGAGTGCCCAGTTTAAAAAACAGTCTCCAGCTAAACACACATGAAGTTATTTAATTTGCTGTATTATGCATCGGTTCGATCCCCGGCTCCGGCCATCTTGATTTCGGTTCTCCATGGTTTCCTGACGAATACAGGGATGGTACCATAACAAAGGCCTTGGTTGACCTTTCTCTCAGCTGCTGTCATTATGCCAAGTCGTGTCAACGTCTACAATATCATCTCTGTCGACGAGACATAGCCCAGGTACCTTACCTATATATTCTGCAACCATCCGCCACACGAGTGACAAACTTAAACCTGACTACTAGTCATAGAGTAGCACTGCAGAAATGTGCACACGAATAAGTTAAGCATGTGTTTACAGTTAAACACATATGTAAACAAAGGTGTTTGTTTATGTTATCATTACATGAAACGTTGTATTCCAAAGCATAACGTTGCTTTAAATGGATCTGATTTTCAGAAGTCTTATCCGTACTACTTTGCCTATCGCAGTTACCGTATACTTTTACGTCAAACTACAATTTGTCGTGCAAAAATATTTTCAAATACTGATTCAAGATATGCTTATTCACTGGTGAACTGAACACAGTCAATTAAAAACTGTATCCTGATTTTACTCAAATTTCAATAGCAAGTAATTTTAGAAAACATTAAATTATGTGAATAAAAGTGTTTCTTTTTGCGGTTATTTCTATTTTCCCTAAGTGATTAACAATTTTCAAACCAAAATATATCGGTAAAAAAAGTATAATATCATATTATGTCGCTATACCAATGAAGTAAGCAAAAAATAGCAGGTGAAAATGTATCGTTAAAATCCCCGTAGTAATGAATGTATTTGCTTGTTTAAGCGAGTGTGCATTTTCAATTGCCATCGAAATTTCCCTGGGCAAAATACAAACCGCGCAAATGTACAGTTATTTCAATCAGCAATATCGGTCCATTATATGGCGCAAATTAGCATTTGATTACAAAACAAGCCGAAATGCACCACCAAATATAACGAGTTCGCTCGCACGTCTCAATTGTACAATACACGGACATTAATATCGCCGGAGCGTAGCAAAAACAATCCGCGCTGAATTGCCATGCATGAATCAGGCAGAAACATTTTTGTAACAGTGCGGCCAGCAATTGAATTTCGCAAAGTTTCGCGGTGCTCGTTGATGAGTTTCTATACAGCAGCAGTTATGGAAATAACTTTAGTTACCTCGCTGTGCAAGGCGAGAACATGACTAAAGACGACTTGTGTGAAAGTATTGCCTGTCATATTCATATCTGTCTCTTATGCTCTGCTGTAGAACTGTGCAAGTACAACACTGTGACCTGGTAGTAAAGAACATGTCGCCTTCCTACTACACACGATCCGTCTTACTGAGACGTGGCTATAGCGGACATGTACAGAACTTTGAAGGAAGGAATTTTAATAAGTAGGAAAATATAGTATTAATCCTGTTTGTAGCAATATCCCATGAAATGAACACAAATGTTAAAAGTCTTATATATTTATCTCATGAACATTCCTCCAGCCTGTTAGGAGAAGGTCATTCAATAAATACTACCAAGCGTGTGTCCGATATCTCTGTCTACGAATGGAAGAAACCTTTAAAACTATGTTTCTCAGATTTGCTTTCTAGATACATGCTTAGAAACGTGGTTCGGAGCATTTCATAACGGCATGAAACGGTTTTATTAAGACTGCTGTCACGTAAAAAATACCACCGGAATCGTAAAACAAAAATAGATAATGATGCGCTGGACCTTACTATGCACTTTCCGTGATTGAATGGTCGGGTCACGACAAAGTTCAGCAGGAAATAGCCAAAGAACAAAACACTGCACGTAGTTGACACGGCCCGCGCATAAAGGCGACAATGTTGTAGACGCACAAGCAAGTCTAGGCTCTTAATGCTCTCCTGTTTGCGTACGTCATACGTGGCATCCAGCACCTGCTGTACGGGGCTCTTAAGTGTAAGCATGAAGTAAGTTCCAACTAGCACTTTTATAGCAAGTGTTGCTTCCATTACTATTCCTACAGTTTGCTGTAGGTTCATTGGACATTATTACAACCCTGCGTTTATAAATACATGGATTGATACCTTCCTACCAAAATATCGGCGAAAACACGATTTTTTTAAAGCAATCGTACAATTTTGTAACTATTGTATTTAAATAAATTGTAAAATAAAACGGTTCCTTTCTGAATGGGTATGCAACAAAGACGTAATAAGCTTAACATTAATATGTCATAGATATTTTAATGTACATTTCACAGCATCGTACGGCAGGTGTATGAAGTTAGCGGTAGTACGATGTTTGACACAACGCAAACGATACACTCTGGTCAGAAATGTTGATCATAAACGTAGTTTGTATGTGAAGAAGGCCGAACTAACTACAAACACTTGCTGTTACACAAAATTCTCACTGTTAGGTTTACTATAGTTACGATGGATTGAATAAGGGCCATCAAACAAATACTTTTGGATTGTAAAAGTAATTGTTACCTATACGTGATCTGAATATAATATTTAAACGTTTCATTATACTTTCTGACTGTACATAATTGGCTTCACAGTATAAAGCAGCAGTAACTATATTCTGGGAGAGAGAAATAAAAGTTATGATGATACTCAAATTAAATTATTTATAAACGAGGTTTTATCATTGCTACTGTGCCCTAGATTTAAAATAATTTAATTGTTCTTTGAGAAACATTTCAGTTGTCAGAGCTCCTGACTGCTGTGGTGAGGTCCCAGGTTATATTCCAGGCTGGGGAGGTCAATATTTACAGTGCCTCGGCCATGTAGTGGTTTACATTACTCTACTCCCTACATTCTTCCAACTTTGGGCAGAACATCCATTAGCAATATCATTAAAGGAACTGTTGTAAAAGTACAAACATATTCCATGGAAAATAATCTGATTGCAAAGTTACTAAGATATTCTTTCTGACAAAACATATAAGTAAACATACGAAAACTTCTTTGCAGTCTGACAAATACACGGGTTTGTCATAAATGTTACACTTGCACTCAGATCACATCCTCTTGTACTTATTTTGCAAGAATAAATTGAATATTCGTATTAATTACGTGCTACATAATATGACACGTTATGTCATCAAATATACTCAATCAAAAACATTAAAACCGTACGTACTAATAAATCAAATTGTCTACGCGCAAGGTCAGTGGTTAATGCGCAAGAATGCAGTTTTGAATCCGCGTGATTGGTCATGTTTTGCGGGGAGAAAAAAAGCCACAGCACAATCGTTTCAAACAATATTAGAGTTTTAAGTAATCACGGTCTTATTAATGAATCCAATTTCATAGTTAAATGAGTTTTTTATAATATTTGATTAAAATGCTGTATTTTTGTACAGAAACGTTAGTACGAGTGAGCTGTTAAGCGAAAGGTAGACAGGCGCGACATACACCAGCAACACTCCTGACATATTTCAACTTTTAGGTCTAAAAATACAATTTTGTTAACAACGCATGCTCAGAAATATTATAAACGCCTGTGCTACTTGTATCGCAACCTCGCGTGACACAGGACATCGTCACAGTACAGGGATAATAGAAGCGCTTGAATTAGGACGGAGCCGAATTATACCATCAAAATATAAGAGTATTACGTTGGTTTGACTGTATAATAAAAGTATATGTTCACATTTGGTTTAGTTATAAAAAGTAATGACATTAAAAAAGTAATAAAATGCAGATGTGAAGATTTATGTTATGTTGTGAATTAATCTCTTTTCAGAGCAATTAATCTTTATCCCATGATGTTGTTAACCCGTTCGAAAATTGTCCACAATGGCGAAAATGGCTGACTTAAAGCTGGCCTGAACTAACACAAATGACGTGTTTAAAGCAAAGTAGAAATGTTGTATGTGTGCTGCGTTTTTAACTGCTTGGTAAGTTACAAAGTTGTGACAAATGTATGTTTCTGTTTAATGAGTATTCGTTCACGTCTAAGTGCATTCTTTTTCCGTTTGTGTCGTATCGCAGCACTTTTGTAAATTGTACAGTGGCAACTACGGCTGACTACAAAATAATATCGTTAGTGTAATGATAATGTAATACCAAATTTACACGATATTTATATGCTTTTAGCGTGAACGAAATATAGTAATGTAATTATTTCAATGTATTTAGTCACAACTTTGTAACATTTTCGCTTGCAGTTAACAAACGTTGCATAGTAAAATAATGCACTACACATTTCCGTATATTCCGAATATTTGCCATTTCTCAGCAAGCCGAGAATGTGTTCTAATTCAGACCTTAATTAAAACAGTTCCTAACCAAAATAAAGTATTAACTGATTTATATAATAAGTTTGTTGAAATACAACACAGAAGTTTACGAAATAAATAAAGAAAGCTTATTATATGTAGATAGAGTGAAATTTTAACTCGAGTAGTGAAATATGTGATCGGAGTTAAGTTCGTTCAAAATGTGACCCGAGATGACTGCTACCTCTAGCCAGGGAAGGATGTAGACTTTGCTTCACCCGGGGGCAATTGTTGTATTGTGGTTTACTGCCCTTCCCCCCCCCCCCATCCTATCACTCCCTCTATACCACCAGTCCAATAAACCCAACAGTAATACATGTATCCTGTATACGTTGTTTTGTGCTCACGTGAATAGCAGTGTAACATTTCAGTAGAGATACATAAAGCTTGTACTTGTTAGCTAACTTTAGCAGTGTTTTAAGTGTGCATTATAATTATAAATACTGTTTTATATAATTATATAGGCCTAGTGTTCAATGTTAATAAAAATATAAACATAAAATATAGATATTGTACATTTTTACACTCGTTTACTTTTCATTCCCAAGTAAAAATTTTCGTCGCCCCCAGCGCCCCTCTAACCAGGCAAGCGCGCCTATAACCCAATGCCTGGGGCAGTCTGCCCTCCCCCCTCCCCTGCCACCCCTTATATCCGCCCCTACCAATAGCAGATTACTTTTCGTTAACCCGTAATGAAAGTCAATGCCATCCTGCAAAACAAAACAAAAAAACCGTCACAAGAAATAATATAATTTTGGTATTAGTAGGTTGGCAGCACTGGACCCCGCTTGGAAATCTGACTCTGCGGATAAAATTAGTGGACTGAAAATTTAAATTATTTGGCGGCTCTTAATACTGCTATTTACTCTGCGGTGTAAATCGAATAGAATATTACTACTTAATTAATATCACAGCAAGTCCGGTACATGTGTTTGCAAATATACGTAATTATTTGCATGTTAGTATGAGAGATTAGCCAATTTTATAATTCTACATTACGAGAAGGTGATGTATCATACACAGAGGATTTTTTCAGTTGGCTGGATGTCTGACTGGCAATAGCTGAATGCAAGCGTTTGCCACGTTCGCCGGGATTCAAACTGGAATAGACGAGCTTTATCGCAATTTTGATGAATATAACAAATTATTTAATAATTATCGCATTATACTTTAGGACTACAGTGGTAACTAGAGAGCGTACATTGGTCCTCTCGTGTTCGGATTCGGACTGCGACCAACCAAATTTATGTTTTTCGTGGTTTCTCAACTCAAGACGAATTCCAATAAGGTTCCTAACTAAAACACCCTGGTTGTTCTCTCCCATATTCGCTGTCTGCCTGGACAATTGATTCTGTCTCTACTGACCTGACATTCGACGAGACGTTGAGCACGACTATCAACCTGCTGCTTATTTCTCTTTATTGCGACATGAAGCTAATTTATGACAGAATAGTGTGGGGTGCTGCAACGAAATATCTATTTTATGATGGTTTCCATTCCTTCCAAACAATATAGCAATTCTGCATTGAATTTATATAAAACAAAAAAAAAAAAAAACAGCAACTTTCAAATTGAATTATAATTACAAACGAGTGTTATACAGTTTGTAAACATATGTATAAGTAGTTCACGATAAACTGACCACTATAGACCAATAACTTGTCTAGAGTAATAAATATAGTATATTATTTATTGTGACCTTGAACGGTTACTTTTGAGTACAGTACAACCTTTACACGTTATTGTTACTTCGGCTGATTTTATTTTGGGTTTATTACAACCTTTTTACTTTATGGTTACTTTGGTTGCTTTGTTTTTAAGTAAATTACAACCTCGACACTTTATTGTTACATTTGTTTCTTTGCTTTTATTAGAAAGTGGCAGGGATCTATGAATCAACTGGAAGTAAAAACGTAACAAGAACTACACTGTGTGTTTGTGTGGGTTGCGTTGCAAATACACTTTCAAGACATGTTAGTTTACTTTTGCGATAAGTATCCTGCGAGAGTAAACAAGATATTCTCGGTCATATCATACCAGATGACAAGTACTCGCTGAAACTAGCGCATGTGAATAATTAGTTTGACTCCGAATTTCATTTAGAAAATTTGCTAACAACTCCAATAGAAATGTATCAGTACCCAGACTAACTACCTGACTCTAGGAAACGCCTGTAGTTTTACGTTTCGAGGCATTTTTGCCTAACAGTCTATACCAATTAGAAAATCTTCACTTGCAAATTAAATAAAATTAATTGCATATTTTGACGTAATAATAATACTTATTAAGAGTAAGTAGGAATATGTGAAGCGAAGATATTTCAGTCAGCACTTAAAATCTAGATATATAGCGCTGGTGAGGGGAGACATAATGTAAGAATAGAGCAGCGTGGAAGTAAGAGGGCGGCGGAAAGGGATATCCGCGAGGAAACCCGCCAACCAACGGCATCGTCCAGCATGATTACCAGATGCGAAAACCCGCGGACGGGTCCCGTCGGCAATCGAACCCGGATCGCCTTGGTGGAAGGTGTAGGAATACGTCTTGTACAACATATACACTATTTAAACCTGTTACAGACATCATAGTGTTTCCATCTCAGTTGGTAAATAAGTCATGTAGGAAAGCAACATTCATCGGAGCGGTCCACGCCTCACCAGCCCACATTTTTGTCTTCTTAAGATATGTTACGTCTCTTGTGTGTCACGTGACAATAATACTCAATGACACTAACACTTCGCCGTGTCTTAGGCTCTTAGCAGACGCCATTATGTATTCGTTTAACCAGGAAGCTAGTTGATCTTAATCTGCAGCAGGCTATGCGAGAAGCAGTCATATCTCAGCTATATTCGTGCTACTTTTAGTGTCCCCGGGCTTTATATGTAAGGTTTGTTTAACTCGCGCTTGACCTAGCGTCTCTCGCGTCTCCCTGGAGTTGGTGGAGTTGGAATAATGTTGACTCAGGTCAGAGGGAGTTGTGTTCTTAAAAGGCGAAGAAAAACGCTTTAGTGCGTGCGTGCATTTATTTTTGTGATGGCCGAACTAGCAGAAGTTATCGGGAATATAAAAGAGAATGAAGAATCATCATGTACGAAATAAATAATTACATTCTACTGTAAATAACACCATTCCTTCATCATCGGCTATAATATTTTCATCATTTTCCAATGTTGTTTGGAATAAAAAGTTATTTCTCATTCACATCACAACGAACGTTAACAGATCACGATGTAGCAGACTGGCCCGAAAACGTCTAGCAGACGATTTGCCCCCACAACTCTACCTCGCGAGGTGGAGCGGCGGGAGCACGACCTACTTGACCTGGAGGCGCTTGACCTTGCGAGTAAAACGGACCCCCGCCATATTGTTTCCGGCAAGTAAAACGCCTAGGAGTGCCCCGGGAGCTGAAAGAGCAAAAAGAGACGCCAGGTCACTGCGAGTAAAACAAACCTGTAGTCATAGCGAGACACGCATTGAGGGGGAATTACTGTGTCGTAAATGTGATGAGGTTATCGGATAAATAGTAACCCAGCACTGAGCTCAACATTGTGAAGTGTTGCAGGTATGTCACGTGTGCTGACACAGATAAGTAACTTCACAGAACAATGGCCTGCATCTTACATTTGTACAGATACGTACACATATACTCCATTTTATACTTTACCAAACTACACTATTTAAATGTCATTATTTTTATCGTCCTTATGTTTTTCGAATGTCAGAATGTTACGTTTGTACAGTCTTACGAGGAATTCGAACCGAGGACATATGACTGCGCCACGTATATCGGAACGGCCATAGAAGGAAAAAGGTCTGCATATTTACCTACCCAACAATGTTTTGTCTTTTGTCTCCTTTAACATTTTTAGTTTGTTATATCGTCGTAAGACTCATATGTTCATTATGCAGGTTAATCATGGTGGTGACACACAACACTGCAATTATTATTTATCGTTTATTTTGTTTGATAAAAGTAAGTCAGATGTGTATAGTGTTAAATTTAAAAACTGCGCATTTCTTTCTAAATTTTGAGTGGAGCGCACATAGATTTTCGACAATGTATTTTTTTTTTAATTCATACATGTACGTTATGATAACGTTCAACTATGAGCTTGTTCTAGTGAGTGACTTGTGCAGCCAATTAACAGTTGTCTTTATAATAGTATTTAACAGCATAATGCTTACCAGTGAGTTGCAGCGTCCTCTGTTATGAAAGCAAGCAAAACTGTGGAAGGACATCGTATTAAGTCACATTTTTGTTAGCATTTCTATAGTCATCAATCTGTAGCTATTAAAGTTTTTCATAAAGACCCGCCTGACAAAATAACAGCTGCGGAGGTAGGTACGGTAACATTTAATATGTTTAAAATGTTGTTATATATTTGTACTCCTGGGGTATTTTGTTAGTAACCTTATTACATAATTCTTCCTTTTACCAACTACGTCCTACATTTAATGCTGTTTGCATAACTGTAAAACCTCAAAGCCTTGATGTTTGTAACTTCCTAAATTTCGTACATAAACATTCAAAAATGAAATAGGATACGAGTGTTATCAAGAAATTAGGAAAGGAATTTATGTAGGCTGTCTTCGTGAAAAATAATTTATCAATATTTACGTAATTTTAAAAAGTGAGTTAAATTTAAAGAAATAAGAAAAATGCAACTCATGTTTCATAAATGCATTTTTTAACAATATTACTGACAAACTTGATACCAGTTTTTTTTATGTACATAAATTCTAATGATTCAAAATATAGTTATGAAATAAACTGAATCAAAAGGAAAGAAGCATGCAATTTGTTGTGCAATATAACTGTTAGCAGCTGAGGTGAACTATTCATGCATAAATTGTGTGTGAGCCTTAAAAATATTCGACCTGGATAGAGAATATCATCAAACTTAGTACACATACACTATTTAAGGAACTGACTTGACTCCTAGGGTTTATCATTCATACCGTTCTCGTATTTTATATTTGGCGGCCGTTTAAACATATTTTGAATACTGGGTATATGTACAGAATACATTTTCAAACTTAGTTAATCTCAGTGCGACTATAGTAGTCTACTTACTGAGGTAACTTGACGTGTATTTTTTCTACCATTATTATATTATTGGAATGGCAATTACTTAAACATATTGTATTCACGCGAAATATCTGGATTACCATTTCTTTCGGTATATAATCTTACTAAGTGCACACTTATTTCTATGTAAAGTAAAATGACTTAATAAATATTATTTAGTCTGTGTAAATATTTACGCAATGGCGGCCATTTAAAAATTCGTGATCACGTATTATGTTTATATAAACTATTAATAAGAATTTCATTATAAATTGGTACACCTAGTAGTTTATTGGTAAGCGTTTTGATCTTACCGTGTTCCGATTTTTAAAATAGTAGCCCTTTAAACTTCTTTGATCGCATCAAAGGTCGCAGGAACATTATCCTACGTTTCTTCAGACTCGGTACATTTTTAGTACTAAGTAGGGTAACAGGAATATAATGTTTCTTGTGTATCCTGTGTTCAGTCATGTACGTCGCCTCTGTTTCGCGGTTTTTACGTTATGAATACATAGTTTTAAAAACGTGTATTACGAGAGTTACATAGCCGATTTAAAGCTTGTTTAGTAATAGCCGACTTTGTTATTCAAACTTTGGTTTTTTAACTTGCCTTTATTTGTGTACGTTTACCGTGTTATAAAAATTATTAATACAAATAATAAGAATAAGGTAATACATGTTTTCATAATTCTAGGTGTTCATGACCGGTGTTAAATTTCAGGGTTAATTACACTCACTTTAAGGGAAAAGGATTAATAAATATGCTGGCCAATTCATTTTTAGTTTGCGAAGTACGATAATTGATTGAGTAATTAAATGTGTACATTGTATCAATTTCGTACAAGCTAATTCAGTTATCTTCTTTACAATAATGTTCACGCATGGTAATTATTTGCAGCGTAACTTGGTGTTGCAAGTTCGCTAGTGACGGTACGTGTGTGTGTACATAGGCTTATATGCAGTGTGAATACAACATAGTAGTGACATGCTCTAGTAGTGTACGTTGTGTCTTATGCGACTTCGTGTGGCTCTATATCTTCTCTCGCTTCTAGCAGTCACGTATACTGATCTAGTTTGTAGATACTACCTGTTTTATATAAAACATTTTTTCTTAGAATGACTTATGCCGAGATCAAGTTACATATTGTATTATTGTTTATCTACACGGGTATATCTCGCGACAAGCTATTATATTACATAAATTGTGTAACGTAATAAATGTGTATATTTGATATAATTTTAAGTTTACTTTTTTAGACCGTTTAAATGAAAACTTGTTATTATATTTTTAGTATTAAGTTATTTTTTAATTGTTAGTTATATTTCTATGTTGTTCCCACGAGTATGGAAGAAATATCCGTCGACCCTCCTAGAGCTTGGTTTAGAAGGGTAAGAGCTAATATACGACATAGTGTGCCCTGAGGTGGTACGTTCACATCATGTTAGGTACACACCCACTCAGTCCTCGCACGACCTCACCTTCACTTGTGTGTTTGCAGGTATACGCCTCTTATTTCAGCTTGAAGTTTACTTGTGCCTAGCATAACACAGTTCCTGGTTTAATTTTGGTATTACTAACCACCGCTAGAATGTTCCCAGGATGTAGGTCGATAATAGTTAAGACACGACCCTTCTATGTCTTACCATTTAGTCGGGCAGTAGTACAGAAAAACTGAATGCAGACGTCATTTTATTAATATTTTTCTCAGCAAAATCTGATTTGATACACATAACATGGGGGTGCATAAATAATAACCAGTCCGCCATATTGGATTTAGAATGACATCACTTAGCTAACCGTGCATTGTCATCCAAACTAAATGTGTAATCAAAATTTCAGCTCAATCGGTTCAGACTGCTTAAAAATTCAGTTGCAAGATTTAATCCAAACAAACACACAAACATGGCAAATTAAATAAAAGCTAGTAATAAAATTGTTTCATTACAATTAGCCAACACTAAAAATACTCAACTGGTTTTCCATTGTGTAACTGTCAAGCAAATATGTGAATAAAATAATAAAACAAATAGAATTAAGTCTTAATCGAAATAGAACAACTGTTAAAATAAGTAATTAAATTATTTGGTCTATTTTTAATTTATCAGAGTTTAGCTGACTTCATGCCACCACGTCCTCTAAATATTTAAATTGAAACTTATTGTAATAATGATTATTATTTTGAAAAAAATCTCAGTATGTTATTAATATAAGCGTAAATATTTAATTTATTTTCTACCCGTCCATTCAAATAAAATTAATTGAATTAAATAAAACGTGTGGAGCTATACTTTATTACGTCCTAATAAACCCGTTATTCAAGCTATTCGCCAAATAAAAAAACTCAAATAAGGTACTTCGGTTTTTGGAAAGGAGAAAAAGTGTCCAAAATCAAACCTAACTCGGTCAGTTCAACGTAAACTCAAAACGATTTTTAAAGTTCAGTGTGGCTCGGAAGTCATGACATATCTAAAATGCGTATCTAAGTTAGCATCTTCGCCTATACAGCAGTACAGATTACACTAATGGCGTCGCATCAGCGTCTTGCATAAAAATCTTGCGACTTGCTCACTCAAAATATCTTTGAAAAATCAGGTCATGTGCGTGTTTGTGAAATACGCCACACGACTGGGGTAGATTTTAACTTTCTTTGGGTTTCGACACGTTCACAATCCTATAACTTAGGATCGAGTCCGAAATGTTCGAATTTGAAGGGCGGAAGGTACTTAGGCCACGTAAGACCTTGCTCTTTAGTTTTACCGTTGTTTCGAAAATATTTTTTTACGCAAATTAATACATATATCAAAAATTCATTCTGGCAGTTTTAACACTTATATATCATCGTTTCTATCTGAACTTTTCTGTTGCAATACACAAAATTGATTTTTTGATATTTTCCCCTGAAATAGCACATATTTTGTTGTCAAAATAAACCAAAATGAAGTAAAATAATTTTTTGCTAACAAATGGTACATTATTTAAAAAAACTCCCTGGCAGAATTGTGTATCGTATGACAGTACACAATCTCCAATTTTTTTCAAAGCATTTGGTTAAAAAATATTCTAGTTATTTGCAATTGTTTGAAATAAATGAAAGATCGTGGCCTTAAATGACGCGGTCCCAGAAGCTGTCATCTCCGATCCAGGCGCTCGCTGCTTCTTCTAATGTCTACACGCTTCTGGCAGCTACTGCCGCCTTGGTTCCACATTAAATACCAAACACGGACTAAAATTCAAAAAATACAAAATAGTATAATGTTATTAGTGTGGGATTTTCAATATACAAGAAACACAAATAAATAAAAGGCTTTTTAAAGAAAATAAATGGATGTGTGTCTTAACCTTATTGTTTATAAAACTTGATTTCCATGCTAACTGTAGTCTATTTGTAACAATTGTGGCTAAAAAATTAACCAAACAAAATGAAAATTAATACAAAAAACCACACAATAATATATTCAATAAAATAAGCTTCCTATATCTAAATGCTGCACTACAATCACTGTGATAGACGAGTCATGCTGCGATACGATGTTGTATGTGTGTGGACGTGAGCGGCTCTGCGCCTCTGTACAGTCGCTTGTTCTACAACACTACAGACACGGCTGTGCTAGGGAGCTGCCCTCACACCTCGGAGCGCCACGCTACTAACAATTAGTTAAAAACACCACCAACCCCCTCCCACATGCATATTCATGAGCCTCAACCCCTACCTATTCTCCTCGTTCAACCCTCGTCGAGGTATTTGCATTTTCCGAACAGTTTTGTTTTAACCACGCCTATTCAAACCGTTCACCCCAGTGCGCACACACACACACATGCACAGTGCACATTTAACTCGTTACTGCTCGCTTGTTCGTGTGGCCGTGTACCTGCTTCCCATACCGTAGTACTTAGCTTGAACTCTACACTTCTATTCTGCCCGCGTACTGAGCTTGTATATTCTTATCACACTTGCTATTACAATAAAGACTATTATACAGCCTGAAGCTCTCGGCTATCAACAATCCCTGCATTCAGGTCATTGCGCCTTAAATTTTAATAAACACACTTTTGTTTACATAAAGTGGGTTTATGTCAAGTTCACCCTAAAATCTTAATATAAAATGATGTGCCCGACTTACTCATCACCTCGCAGCGTGTATAGCTAGACGAGTCATGACTCATGACATTTTCAGGGTGGCCTCATTTTACGCCACAAGCGTCGTAGGCATACTAAGAAGTGGAAGGGGGTAAAATGTATTTTCTCGATATCATCGATATCTCGTAAACCTAGTGAGGTATCATCATGTTTGGTAATGAAAAGTAGTTTTTTTTCGCCGCGTCCTCACTGTCACATTGACACGATAAGTTATCATTTTCGTTCAATAATTTTACACGGGCAAAGGTGCGACTGGGCAGCTAGTAATTAATATAACAAATAACTCATGACTGAGTAGAGAGTGGTATGTGACAGAAGCACAGATATTTTCTATTTGCAGTTAAGCTGAGGAGAGTCGTGTAAGTGCAGAAAGTAATAACAATTATTGATAATTTTACATACAAGTTTTTGTTCTCAGATTTCTTGAAAAGTTAGCATACTGCAACTTTTAGCACGTTTCTGTAATCTTAATAGCGTTAATAGGACTCGCGACGTGGTTTCTTACATGAACCGCGTTTGTTAGGTGACGAACTACAGGCTCGTTTTCGAAGTAGCACCTCGCTATGTGACGTAAGATGTGTAAGTTAGTAGCAAACATATATCTATGTCCCTCCAATGCCTGTTAACTGGTGGACCTCAACTCTCCATTAGTCTATCAGACCAGCTGGAGTTGCTCAGTCTGTACATGTACCTGAACACCGGAGCCCATCTCAGTAACCATGACGTCTCGTCTGTTGTCCAAGGTTTCATGCTACGTGGCGTCTGTGTTGTCTTTGTTTTGTTGTCTGTGTTCACATTTGTTTGTCTTATATGTTGTCATCGTTGTGATCGTCCATTTTTGTGGAAATATTTATATACACTCTATTTTTGTCGTTTATTTTATCATTCTTTTGTTTCGTCATTCTTCGTACCACTATATTCCGTTGTGAAGTTTATGTATGGTTTTTATTGTTCTGTTTTTATTATTGTTTTTGGTATTTTGAGAAACTTTTGTGATAACTGTCTTAATGTTCTATATTTGTTGACAACATTTAATACTGGCTTTTATTTTTTGTTTTATTTTGTTGTGGGTTATTTTCCTTCAACACTGCAAAATTCAGTGGCAATCGCGAAGAACGGGTTGGTTTACAGTAGTAACCCACTGGCGGTATCGTATAAAAGATCACATATTATTACCTCAGTATTTTATAAATCCTATTCCTTGCTTGTGTATCCACGCGCTCTTTGTATTGTAATTAATGTATTGCGAATGACGTTCCAAGGTAGTTTTGTTAATTTAATTCGCATTTTTCCTTCGTATTACAGCAAAGTAATTAAGATACTTTGTACAAACCAGTACAAAATGTCTCAGTTATAATAACCTAAATATTATTACAAGTTAAATAGCCTAGGAGTTTGCAGATTTGATTGGGATGTGTGCTTGACAATTGTAATTACAATGATTAAATCAAATTTACTTATTTAGTGCATTACTTTATTCTATAATAATATAACAACTCTTACCAAAACACTAGTCACAACGCCTTAAATTATTATAGGTGATTCAGAAAAAGTGAACACTAAAAAATCTCTGATTCATTTCTACTTTCTGCCAGTTTATATCTTTCCGCTGAATGTAAACATAAATATTGCCACGTGCTTTTATTTACATAGGGTTGAACAACGTTTACATCCACATTTGGCTACACTGCTTCGATAAAAATGTTATCTACAATTATAAATTCATTAAATGCACAAGGTCTGAATATATATCACACTCAATAGCCATCTCAGTTATAAATACCTGCAAGTTAACGCCTTATACTTGTTTGTCTATCGACTCTAATTGATACAACACGCACTGTTACCGCTACGAATATCGTAAATTCGGGCATAAGTATAAATATTTAATATGTAACTCAAAACCGCCTCTGAAAACACACGTGACACACGCCAATCAAGAATTCAAGTTTCTTTCAGTTCTACTGCCCTGAACGACGACGACGCAGTTAACAGAAACAATGAAGAAAGTATTTTCTAAATGTGTGAAACATTCATTCAACTCGTATCCAAGCAAGCGAAGCGGCGAAAACCTAACTCTGATGCCATCTGTCGGTGGCATTTTGAACTATCTGAAGCGCGTGCAACTTCCCGGTAGCGTCACATTGTTCTGACGCTAATTAAGTCAAATTTTACAGTCAGCAGGAATGTCAATAAGACTATAAATAATTATTTTGAAGTGTATTAAATACAGACAGGTCGAGTTCGTCATATGTTCTTTCACTAATGTTGTATTCAAACAGGAAAATACACGGAACTACGTACAATAAATCGCTACCAACCATACAAGCAGTAAAGTAACTCTTGTTAGTGCTGATGTATATGCAGTAACGGCTAGTGATTTTTTTTAAAGGTTAAATCTTTAGTGCTCACTTTATTCCGAATGACCTATAAAAGATTTACTAAAAGTTAATATTTCAAAGAACTTAATTTCCAACACAAAGTAAACAGTTAACCAATTCCTGTTTCTCACAACAAGCAGTTCTCAGAATACACACATAACTCTTCACTTGAAATGTCTCCCGAATGCAAGTCTAACGTGTTACCGTGGCGCAAGCTCACTCAGTAAATTCCTACATAGTTCGCAGACATATTCTGGGGTGGCTTCTTGTTTATGTTATTCGCCCAACTACTAGACCTCTACAGAGGCAGTGCTGTCATCCTAAATAACATCTTCGAAACTGTTACCCTAGTAAATTCCTGAACTACTGAACGATATTCTAGCAAAAATTAGGGCATATCGGTACCCCAGTCCTAATGGCATTTTGACACTAAGGTTGGCTGGTTATGTTCCAGAGTACAGTTAAGTATTTCGGCCATTCTGTGTTACCGGGGATGCAATGCTGTGGTTCGTGTCGTCCTCACGCCCATAATCCTGACCACCTCTTCGAACATGTAGCCTCAAAATTCTCCTCGATCTGTATTTTGCTCGAGAAGATATGTTTTAAGAATGCATCGGCTACTGTTTAGGCTTCTCGGTTTTGGATTGGTATTACCTCTAACCATTCCGTAAAGTAGTCTAGGACTACAAGGAGGTATCGATTTTCACTCAATGGTAGGTAGAGGATCCTCGATACCTATAGACATACTTTCAAATGGAGTGTCATCATTGTCTCCCTAAACGTGACCTTTTCCTTTAATTCTCGTCCATTTTCTCTCTGCACAGGCATCACATGCGGCACCACTCATATACTTCCTGTTCTCCTGACAATGGATCCAGAAGAATGCCAGCCTATTCTATCGTGTCTCTTAGTAACGCCAAAATTTCCCCCAGCTGCATTGTTTTGCAATTCCTTCAGCACTTCTTGGACCCTACAGCCTGGCAAGTTAAAACGCTGAAGGTGTTGTATCCAATGTGCTATTTGTCTTTGTGTTCTTGAAGTTTAACTAACTGCGATACAGATAAGTGTAAAAGCGGGTGATTGTCTTCAAAACTGCTAAGAAATATCTACGAATTACAATGTACTTTCCTTCAGGTCTATGAAGTAGCTTACTGAAATGCACAAGTAGATTCTCCTCTTCCTGCATGTGTGACAACATAGCATCAATACCAACATAACCAACTTATGTACCGGTGATGAACTCGTCCTTACTCATTGGAAGCGATGGCAAAATTTATCTTAATCTTATAAGATCAGCTTCATATATAAGGGTGAAATTAAACTATCTGTTCGACCCTGTTAACAAATACAGTAGTTTCGCGATAATTGCGAACCCTTGCACAAAAGTTGGAGGACTTTTTCCATTAGGGTTTTTAATGTATTAAGGACATCGCACAGTCCATACGGCATAACTTTAAGCTTCCAGCTTGCTTTCACTAGAACACCAATAGCAGTCTTTTTCCCTGTCATATGGAGCCATCTCCCATCGTCAGTACCCAATCCTCATGTCCAGGGCTGTAAATCATTGGGCCCCTGATTAAGCTATGTAGGGTGATATCAGATAAATGCTATCTAGGCAGAGGATGAGCAGTATTTTGGGTCATTTCCTTCAGTTGGTGGTAATCAAAACAACATCTCATGGAACCGTATATTCTTTTTATTAGTACAACTGAAAAGGACAGTGAACTGATAGATGGTTATATCACAATTTCGAAATTAATTTATTTTAGGATACCATCTACCTAATCGTATTATGCTAGAGGCAGTCGTCTATAGGGCTGCTATATTGGCAGGGCTTGCATATAACATTCGCCCTGCCTAGGTCATGCGGTTCACATGAAAAGGCATCCTTATTTATTTACAACAGGTTCGCCACAGCTTTCTCCTGTCGGTAGTTGAGGTATTATTTAGTTCTCATCTTGATTTACTCTAATTCCTCTGGTAATGTATCGCTAATGTTAGCTGCCCTCGGGGTCTAAGGGGCTTTATGCAGGTTTTGTGAAACCTGCTTACAAACTCATATTGTTATCCTCCTCAAGTCTCACTGCTCGGTCAGATAAGTCAATCACCCTGACCAGCAAACTTTCATATACCCCATAGACTAATGTCCTAGCTGCTAGGACAGCATCTGGCAGAGGCAACTTGCTAGCGAGGACTAATCTACACAAGATGATATCACTAACTTGGTATTGTCTACTCCCAACAACCCAAGTTGAGTAGCGATACAGCAATTCATCTAGTCCTACAAGACATTGATAATATATTTCAGCTATGTAAACATCGTGCTCTATGCTAAAATGTCCAAGTGTATGTCCCCTTACTGGTGTGGTCTCGTCTGATAAAGTAATTAAAATGCACTCTTATTGTTCGGCAACATCTGAATGCAATCATAATGATGTCTTCATACCACTGTAACTTTGAACAAAACAGCTGAATAGGAACATAATGTAGTCTCCCATCCACCAGGATGGCATTTAAAAGTCCTGCTTTACTAAACATACTTGAATAAACATTGGTGCCTTCCCTCCAACAATCTCCGACATTTGTCCTTCAAAGTCAATGTTCACAAGTTTTCCGAAGGCATTGTGCTCTCGCCTGACTCTTGCTGCGTGCTCCCCCGATGTTATTTCTCTAGTTTCAGCTGTTATTTTTGGCAAATAGCTCTCAGCTCTGGCTGTCCACAAGACCAACACTGTGACTGTCTGATCGGGCAGCTGCGAGGCTCTGTTGCACTGACTCGTGGTACAATGTCCATCATTCTGTTCTCTACAATACTCTTCAGCGTCTTCCTGATGTTATCTTCCTCTGCCAGCGTCTCCATTCGTGCCAGACATCAAGTCTCCGGCATCTTCCTTGCCGGCTCCGACTCACGCATCCAGGCAGTGCAACCTGTATCACGTGCGGCACAGTCAGGCACACATTGGCATCTGCTCTGCTGTCAACGCGAAAGCCGACATCTCCAGGGTCCATAATATCATGGCGTAATCCAGTCGGTGTCGTTTGACAGAGATTGCAGTATGCTCAGTGCAGGGCCCCTTATTGCTGCCAGGCAGTAGGATTGCTCTTCATTTGTCCAGCCGTTTAGAGTGGCGACGATCTCGAACAGGTGCTGGTTTCCTCACCAAGGGGTCTGACTGTCGTACTGATACATGCAAACAGTACTGCGGTGTTCAGTGATGATGTCAGACAACCACATAGGCTTTCTTTACATACTCAGGATTGCCTACACTTTCCCTGGACATCACTGCTACTTCCAGTATCGGGTTACATTTACACTTCTTGTAAAGAAAGTAGTTAGTACCGTACTACGATACAACTAGGATTTCAGGGAAACGACCTGTCTGACTGGAGTGGACTAATTATGTGTATTACTGAGGACCAATGTGAACTATCGTCCACGTTTAGAAACCCCAAAGTAATTATACTATACATTGAAATGATTGCAATAATGATAAATGTGTAAGCATGGAAACGTGTGCGGTAAAGTTAATCTACTAATGAAGTAGTAAAGTTGAGCGCAGTGCGGCGAAGAGAAGAGTTGTATACTCCCCAGCAGAGGAATATAAGGTTGAGAGGAGGGAGTAGTCCAAGTAATACAGGCGGGGTAGAAGTTACTATCGCAGCTCGTGGAGCAGATGGGCAAATTAACCGGGCGGAACACACGCACGATGATTAACTGCAAATTGTTCCAGGGCGACTCAAGTCGGTGGCAAGGAGCCGCACTCAATTACCTCTCTAGTTTGTAAAAGCTGTGCAAGGCTGGAGAGACGGTGTGAGCAGCATGAGAGTTACTCGCAGCTACTTGGAGTATAGCTTTACTGAAGCCACGTGATAGCGAGGTTTACAAGCCAAACCTATAAGAGTGGAACACAAGTGTAGACAACAATAAGACTTACAAATGTAGTCTACAAGCGTTACTGACGAGTGTTGCCAACAAATGTGACTGATGACGTACACTGCTTACAAGTGTGGCTTACATGTCAAGCCAGCAAGCCTAATCTACAAGAGTGGAGTACAACTGTAGCTTACAAATGTGACTGATGACGTACACTGCTTACAAGTGTGGCTTACATGTCAAGCCTGCAAGCCTAATCTACAAGAGTGGAGTACAACTGTAGCTTACAAATGTGACTGATGACGTACACTGCTTACAAGTGTGGCTTACATGTCAAGCCTGCAAGCCTAAT
>PNEQ01019819.1:0-24083 GCA_003012365.1 Medauroidea extradentata
ACTATAATTTATATGTTAAACAAAGCTCCATTGAGGAATATTTTAATTGCAGGTTACTCTAGTATGACAGTTTACTATAGTTTTATGATTGGTTTCTTAAGTCTGAGTACAAGGCTATTTACATACAGCAATGTGTTGTTGAAACTCAGGGTCACACATAGCTATCGCTAGAGATTTACTAAAATCTTATGTTAGATAAGTTCGATTGTGGAATATTGTAATGCCTGATTACTGTAGATATAAGTATAGTTCCAACAGTCTGAGAACAAAACTATGTACAATCATCATTTTGTTGTTGAAACTCAACTTCACATTAACTATCTCTAGAGATTAACTGTAATCTTATATTTGACAAAGCTCCATTGTGGAATATTGTAATGCAATAGTTGTAAAGTATGTTGCTACGGATTTATTTCAAGGGTATACACAATCAGCAATGTGTTGTTGAAAATCAGGTTAACACACTTAGCTATCTCTAGATACTTACTAAAATATTATGTTACTATAGTTATAAGTTTGGTTGCTACTGTCTGAGTACAAGGCTAGATACATTCAGGAATGTGTTGTTGAACCTCAGGATCACACTTATCTATCTCTAGAGATTTATTATAATATTATATTTGACGAAGCTCCATTGTGGATTATTGTAAACCCATTTTACTATATTTATATGATTAATTGTTAGAGTATGATTACGAGGCTATAAACAAACAGAATTGTGTTGTTGAAACTCAGGTTCACAAGAAACTATCTCTAGAGATTTCCTATAATATTATATAACACAAAACACCAGTATGGTATAATGTTAAGCCATATTACTATAGTCATAATTTTGGTTCCTACAGACTGAATACATGCCTACATAAAATAAGGAATGTGCTGTTGAAATTCAGGGCCACACTTAGCTATCTCAAGAGTTTTATTAAATTCTTATATTTGACAAAGCCCCTTGTGTTGAATATTGTAATGCCATGTTACTATAAATATAATATTGGTTGCTTGAGTCTGAGTACTAGTCAATATACAATCTGGAATGTGTTGTTAAAACTCAGGTACACACTTAGCTATTTAGAGAGATTTACTATATTCATATATTAGACAAAACTCCAGATTGGATTATTGTAGTGTCATATTACTATAGTTAGAAGATTTATTGCTACAGTCTGAGTACAAGGCTGTATACATTCAGGAACGTGTTATTTAATCTAAGTTTCACACTTAGCTATTTATAGAGGATTACTATAATCATATATTAGATAAAGCTTCGGTGTGGAATATTGTAATGTTAGTGTACTATAGTATTTAGTTTGGTTTATACAGTATGAGTACAAGGCTATGAATAACTTAGATATGTGCTGATAAAAATTCATGCACACCCTTATCTATCTCTGGAGATTAAATAATGTCTTATATTAGACACAGATCCAGTGTGTAAAAATGTAAATGCCATGTTACTATAGTTAAAAGTTTGTTTGGTAAGGTTTTCAAAAAGGCTATATACAATCAGCAATGCGTTGTTAAAACTCGATTACACACTTATCTATTTCTAGAGATTCACTATAGCCTTATATTAGACACAGTTCAAATGTGGAATATTGTAATGCCGTGTTACTATAGTTTTAAGTTTATTTGCTACAGTCTTGAGTAAAAGCCTATATATATATTTAGGAATGTGTTGTTTAATCTAGGATTCACACTCGTCCATCACTAGGGATTTACTATAATATTATGTTTGACAAAGCTCCTGTGTGGAATATTGTAATGCCATGTTACTATAGTTATAATATTGGTTTGCTAGAGTCTGAGTGAATGGCTATATACAATATAGAATGTGTTTTTGAATCTCAGGTTCACACTTAGCTAACTCTTGAGATTTACTATAACCTTATATTAGAAATCGTTTCAGTGTGTATTACTTTAATGGCAGGATACTATTGTTATAATATTTGATGCTACAGACTGAGTACAATGCTATATACAATCTGGAATGTGATGTTGAATATCAGGTTCACACTTCGCTATCTACAGAGATTTACTATAATCTTATATTTGACATAGCTCCTGTTTGGAATATTTTAATGCCATGTTACTATAAAAATAATATTGGTTGCTAGAGTCTGAGTACAAGGCTATATACAATCTGGAATGTGTTGTTGAATCTCGGGTTTGCACTTAGCTATCTCTTGTGATTAACTATAATCTTATATTAGACAAAGCTCCTGAGTGTAATATTTCAATGCTTTATTACTCTAGTTATAATATTGGTTGATATAGTCTTAGTACAAGTCTATATACAATCTTGAATGAGTTTTTAAATCACAGGTTCACACTTAGCTATCACTAGAGATTTACAATAATCTTTTAATTTACGAAGCTCCTGTGTGTTATATTGTAATGCCATGTTACTATAGTTATAATATTGGTTGGTAGAATCTGAGTAGAAGCCTAAAGCAATCTGGGATGTGTTATTAAACATCAGGATCACAATTAGCTATATGTAGAGATTTACAATAATCTTATATTAGAAAAATCTTCACTTTAGTATATTGTAATGCCAACTTACAACAGTTATGATATTGGTTGCTAGTATCTGAGTACAAGACTTTATTCAATCTTGAATGAGTTGTTTAATCACAGTTTCACACTTAGCTATCTCTAGATATTTACAATAATCTTATAATTGACGAAGATCCTGAGTGTAATACTGAAATGCCATGTTAATATAGTTATATATTGGTTGATAGAGTCTTAGTACAAGTCTATATAAGATCTTGAGTGAGTTTTTAAATCACAGGTTCACACTTAGCTATCTCTAGAGATTTACAATAATCTTATAATTGACGAAGCTCCTGTGTGTAATATTGCAATGCCATGTTACTATAGTTATAATATTGGTTGGTAGAGACTGAGTACAAGGCTATATACAATCTGGATTGTGTTGTTGAATCTCGGGTTAACACTTAGCTATCTCTTGTGATTAACTATAATCTTATATTAGACAAAGCTCTAGTGTAGTATATTGTAATGCCAACTTACTACAGTTATGATATTGGTTTCTAAAGTCTGAGTACAAGTCTATATACAATCTTGAATAAGTTGTTGAATCACAGGTTCACACTTAGCTATCACTAGAGATTTACAATAATCTTTTAATTGCAAAGCTCCTGTGTATAATATTGCAATTCCATGTTACTATAGTTATAATATTGGTTGCTAGAATCTGAGTACAAGCCTAATGCAATCTGAAATGTGTTGTTAAATATCATGATCACACTTAGCTATATGTAGAGATTTTCTTTAATCTTATATTAGACAAATCTTCAGTGTAGTATACTGTAATGCCAACTTACTACAGTTATGATATTGGTTGCTAGAATCTGAGTACAAGTCTATATACAATCTTGAATGAGTTTTTCAATCACAGGTTCACATTTAGCTATCTCTAGAGATTTACAATAATCTTATAATTGACGAAGATCCTGAGTGTAATACTGTAATGCCATGTTACTGTAGTTATAAAATTGGTAGCTAGAGACTGAGTACATGTCTATATACAATCTGGAATGGGTTGTTTAATATCGGGTTCACACTTATCTATGTCTAGAGATTTACAATTATTTTATAATTGACTAAGCTCCTGTTTGTAGTATTGCAATGCCATATTACTATAGTTATATTATTGGTTGATAGAGTCTTAGTATAAGTCTATATACAAACTTGAATGAGATTTTCAATCACAGGTTCACACTTAGCTATCTCTAGATATTTACAATAATCTTATAATTGAGGAAGCTCCTGTGTGTAATATTGCAATGCCATGTTACTATAGTTATAATATTGGTTGCTAGAGTCTGAGTACAAGGCTATATACAACCTGGAATATGTTGTTGAAAATCAGGTTTAAACTAATCTAACTCAAGATGTTTACTATAATCTTATATTTGACGAAGCTTCTGTGTGTAATATTGTAATTCCATGTTACGATAGTTGTAATATTGGTTACTAGAGTCTGAGTACAAGTCTATATACAATCTTGGATGAGTTTTTCAATCACAGGTTCACACTTAGCTATCTCTAGAGATTTACAATAATCTTATAATTGACGAAGCTCCAGTGTGTAATATTGCAATGCCATGTTACTATTGTTATAATATTGGTTGATAGAGTCTTAGTACAAGTCTATATACAACCTTGAATGTGTTTTTCAATCACAGGTTCACACATAGCTATCTCCGAGATTTACAATAATCTTATATTGACGAAGCTCCTGTGTGTAATATTTCAATGCCATGTTACTATAGTCATAATATTGTTTGCTAGAGACTGAGTCTAAGGCTATATACAATCTGGAATGTGTTGTTGAATATCGGGTTAACACTTAGCTATCTCTTGTGATTTACTATAATATTATATTAGACAAAGCTACAGTGTAGTATATTGTAATGCCAACTTACTACAGTTATGATATTGGTTGCTAAAGTCTGAGTACAAAGCTATATACAATCTGGAATGTCTTGTTGACTCTCAGGTTCACACTTTGCTATCTCTAGAGATTTACTATAATCTTATATTTGACGAAGCTCCTGTGTGTAATATTGCAATCCCATGTCACTATTGATATAATATTGGTTGTTAGAGACTGAGTACAAGGCTATATACACTCTGAAATGTGTTGTTGAATCTCGGGTTAACACTTAGCTATCTCATGTGATTAACCATAATCTTATATTAGACAAAGCTCCAGTGTAGTGAATTGTAATGCCAACTTACTACAGTTATGATATTGGTTGCTAAAGTCTGAGTTAAAGATATAAACAATCTGGAATGTGTTGTTGAATCTCAGGTTCACACTTACCTATCTCTAGAGATTTACTATATTCTTATATTTGACAATGCTCCTCTGTGTAATATTGTAGTGCCATGTTACTATAGTTAAATTATTGGTTGCTAGAATCTGAGTACAGGCATTAACAATCTGGAATGTGCGGTTAAATATCAGGATCACACTTATCTAAATGTAGAGATTTTCTATAATCTTATAGTAGACAAATCTTCAGTGCAGTATGATGTAATGCAAACTTAGTACAGTTATGATATTGGTTGCTAGAATCTGAGTACAAGTCTATATTCAATCTTAAATGAGTTGTTGAATCACAGGTTCACACTTAGCTATCTCTAGATATTTACAATAATCTTATATTTGACGAAGCTCCTGTGTGTAATATTGCAATGCCATGTTACTATAGTTATAATATTGGTTGATAGAGTCTTAGTACAAGTCAATATACAATCTTGAATGAGTTTTTTAATCACAGGTTCACACTTAGCTATCTCTATAGATTTACAATAACCTTATAATTTACGAAGCTCCTGAGTGTAATACTGTAATGCCATGTTACTATAGTTATATAATTGGTTGCTAGAATCTGATTAGAAGCCTAAAGCAATCAGGGATGTGTTGTTAAATATCAGGATCACACTTAGCTATATGTAGAGATTTTCTATAATCTTACATTAGACAAATCTTCAGTGTAGTATATTGTAATGACAACTTACTGCAGTTATGATATTGGTTGCTAGAATCTGAGTACAAGTCATTATTCAAACTTTAATGAGTTGTTGATTCACAAGTTCACACTAAGCTATCTCTAGATATTTACAATAATCTTATAATTGACGAAGCTCCTGAGTGTAATACTTTAATGCCATGTTACTATAGTTATAATCTTGGTTTGAAGAGTCTTAGTACAAGTCTATATACAATCTTGAATGAATTTTTTTCAATCACAGTTTCACACATAGCTATCTCTAGAGTTTTAAAATAATCTTATATTTGACTAGGCTCCTGTGTGTAATATTGTAATGCCATGTTACTATAGTTATAATATTGGTTGATAGAGTCTTAGTACAGGTCAATATACAATCTTGAATGAGTTTTTTAATCACAGGTTCACTCTTAGCTATCTCTAGAGATTTACAAAAATTTAATAATTGACGAAGCTCCTGTGTGTAAAATTGCAGTGCCATGTTACCATAGTTATAATATTGGTCGCTACAGTCTGAGTCTAAGGCTATATACAATCTGGAATGTGTTGTTAAATCTCTGGTTTACACGATTCTCCTGAATGTAATACTGTAATGCCATGTTTCTATAGTTATAATATTGGTTGATAGAGTCTTTTTACAAGTCTATATACAACCTTGAATGAGTTTTTCAATCACAGGTTCACACTTAGCTATCTCCGAGATTTACAATAATCTTATATTGACGAAGCTCCAGTGTGTAATATTTCAATGCCATGTTACTATAGTCATAATATTGGTTGCTAGAGACTGAGTCTAAGGCTATATACAATCTGGAATGTGTTGTTGAATATCGGGTTAACACTTAGCTATCTCTTGTGATTAACTATAATATTATATTAGACAAAGCTCCAGTGTAGTATTTTTAATGCCAACTTACTACAGTTATAATATTGGTTGCTAAATTCTGAGTACAAAGCTACATACAATCTGGAATGTCTTGTTGAATCTCAGGTTCACACTTTGCTATCTCTAGAGATTTACTATAATCTTATATTTGACGAAGCTCCTGTGTGTAATATTGTAATGCCATGTTACTATAGTTATAATATTGGTTGCTAGAGTCTGAGTACAAGCCTATATACAATCTGGAATGTGTTGTAAATCACAGGTTCACACTTAGCTATATCTAGAGATTTACAATAATCTGTGTGTATTATTGCAATGCTCATGTTACTATAGTTATAATGTTGGTTGATAGAGTGTTAGTACAAATCTATATACATCTTGAATGAGTTTTTCAATCACATGTTCACACTTAGATATCTCTAGAGATTTACAAAAATTTAATAATTGACGAAGCTCCTGTGTGTAATATTGCAGTGCCATGTTACTATAGTTTTAATATTGGTTGCTAGAGTCTGAGTCTAAGGCTATATACAATCTGGAATGTGTTGTTGAATCTCGGATTTACACTTAGCTATCTCTTGTGATTAACTATAATCATATATTAGACAAAGCTCCAGTGTATTACAATGTAATGCTAACTTACTACATTTATGATATTGGTTGCTAGAGTCTGAGTACAAGTCTATATACAATCTTGAATAAGTTGTTGAATCACAGGTTCACACTTAGCTATCACTAGATATTTACAATAATCTTTTAATTGACGAAGTTCCTGTGTGTAATATTGTAATGCCATGTTACTATAGTAATAATATTAGTTGCTAGAAACATAGTACAAAACTAAAGCAATCTGGAATGTGTTGTTAAATATTAGGATCACACTTAGCTGTATGTAGAGATTTTCTATAATCTTATATTAGATAAATCTCTAGTATAGTATATTGTAATGCCAACTTACTACAGTTATGATATTGGTTGCTAAAGTCTGAGTACTAAGCTATGTACAAACTGGAATGTGTTGATGAATCTCAGGTTCATACTTAGCTATCTCTAGAGAATTACTATATTCTCATATTTGAATATGCTCCTCTGTGATTTATTGTAATGCAATGATACTATAGTTATAATATTGGTTGCTAGAATCTGAGTACAAGCCTAAAGCAATCTGGAAATTGTTGTTAAATATCAAGATCACACTTAGCTAAAAGTAGAGATTTTTAATAATCTTATATTAGACAACACTTCAGTGAAGGCATGTTGTAATGCCAACTTACTACAGTTATGATATTGGGTTTCTAGAATCTGAGTACAAGTCTATATTCAATCTTGAATCTGTTTGTTGAATCACAGGTTCACACTTAGCTATCTCAATAGATTTACTATAATCTTATATTTGACGTAGCTCCTGTGTGTAATATTGTAATGCCTTGTTACTATAGTTATTATATTTGTTGCTTTAATCTGAGTACAAGGCTAAAAACAATCTGGAATTTTGTTGTTGAATATCAGGATCACACTAAGCTATATGTAGAGATTTATATAATCTTATATTAGACAAAGCCCCAGTGTAGTATATTATAATGCCAACTTACCACAGTGTTAATATTGGTTGATAGAGTCTTAGTACAAGTCTATATACAATCTTGTATGAATTTTTTCAATCACATGTTCACACTTAGCTATCTGTAGAGATATACAAAAATCTAATAATTGACGATGCTCCTGTGTGTAATATTGCAATGCCATGTTACTATAGTTATAATATTGGTTGATAGAGTCTGAGTACAAGGCTATATACAATCTGGAATGTGATGTTGAATCTCGGGTTTACACTTAGCTATCTCTAGAGATTTACGATTATCTTATAATTGACGAAGCTCCTGAGTGTAATATTGCAATGCCATGTTACTATAGTTATAATATTGGTCGCTACAGTCTGAGTCTAAGGCTATATACAATCTGGAATGTGTTGTTAAATCTCTGGTTTACACTTAGCTATCTCTGAAGATTTACAATAATCTTATAATTGACGATTCTCCTGAGTGTAATACTGTAATTCCATGTTACTATAGTTATAATATTGGTTGATAGAGTCTTAGTACAAGTCTATATACAACCTTGACTGAGTTTTTCAATCACAGTTTCACACTTAGCTATCTCCGAGATTTACAATAATCTTATATTGACGAAGCTCCAGTGTGTAATATTTCAATGCCATGTTACTATAGTCATAATATTGGTTCCTAGAGACTGAGTCTAAGGCTATATACAATCTGGAATGTGTTGTTGAATATCGGGTTAACACTTAGCTATCTCTTGTGATTAACTATAATATTATATTAGACAAAGCTCCAGTGTAGTTTTTTTAATGCCAACTTACTACAGTTATAATATTGGTTGCTAAATTCTGAGTACAAAGCTACATACAATCTGGAATGTCTTGTTGAATCTCAGGTTCACACTTTGCTATCTCTAGAGATTTACTATAATCTTATATTTGACGAAGCTCCTGTGTGTAATATTGCAATGCCATGTCACTATTGATATAATATTGTTGCTAGAGACTGAGTACAAGGCTATATACACTCTGGAATGTGTTGTTGAATCTCGGGTTAACACTTAGATATTTCATGTGATTAACTATAATCTTATATTTGAAAAAGCTCCTCTGTGTAATATTGTATTGCCGTGTTACTATAGTTACAATATTGGTTGCTAGAATCTGAGTACAAGCCTAAAGCAATCTGGAATGTGCTGTTAAATATCAGGATCACATTTATCTAAATGTAGAGATTTTCTATAATCTTATATTAGGCAAATTTTCAGTGTAGTATGATGTAATGCCAACTTACTACAGTTATGATATTGGTTGCTAGAATCTGAGTACAAGTCTATATTCAATCTTGAATGAGTTTTTGAATCACAGGTTCACACTTAGCTATCTCAAGAGATATACTATAACCTTATAATTGACGAAGCTCCTGTGTGTAATATTGTAATGCAATGCTACTATAGTTATAATATTGGTTGCTAGAATCTGAGTACAAGCCTAAAGCAATCTGGAATGTGTTGTTAAATATCAGGTTCACACTTAGCTATATGTAGAGATTTTCTATAATCTTATATTAGAAAAATCTTCAGTGTAGTATATTGTAATGCCAACTTACTACAGTTATGATATTGGTTGCTAGAATATGAGTACAAGTCTAAATACAATCTTGAATGAGTTTTTCAATCACAGGATCACACTTAGGTATCTCTAGAGATTTACAATAATGTTATAATAGACGAAGCTCCTGTGTGTAATACAGTAATGCCATGTTACTATAGTTATAAAATTGGTAGCTGGAGACTGATTACAAGTCTATATACAATCTGGTATGTGTTTTTGAATATCGGGTTAACACTTAGCTATCCCCTGTGATTATCTTTAATCTTATATTAGACAAAGCTCTAGTGTAGTATATTGTAATGCCAACTTACTACAGTTATGATATTGGTTGCTAAAGTCTGATTACAAAGCTATATACAATCTGGAATGTGTTGTTGAATCTCAGGTTCACACTTAGCTATTTCTAGAGATTAAATTAAATCTTATATTTAACGAAGCTCCTGTGTGTAATATTGTAATGCCATGTTACTACAGTAATATTATTGGTTGCTAGAGTCTGAGTACCAGGCTATATACAATCTGGAATGTGTTGTTGAATCTCGGGTTAACTCTTAGCTATCTCTAGAGATTAACTATATTCTTATATTTGAAAAAGCTCCTCTGTGTAATATTGTAGTGCCGTGTTAATATAGTTACAATATTGGTTGCTAGAATCTGAGTACAAGCCTAAAGCAATCTGGAATGTGCTGTTAAATATCAGGATCACATTTATCTAAATGTAGAGATTTTCTATAATCTTATATTAGGCAAATCTTCAGTGTAGTATGATGTAATGCCAACTTACTACAGTTATGATATTGGTTGCTAGAATCTGAGTACAAGTCTATATTCAAGCTTGAATGAGTTGTTGAATCACAGGTTCACACTTAGCTAACTCTAGAGATTTACTATAATATTATAATTGACAAAGCTCCTGTGTGTAATATTGAAATGCCATTTTACTATAGTTATAATATTGGTTGCTAGAGTCTGAGTACAAGGCTACATACAATCTGGAATGTGTTGTAAATCACAGGTTCACACATAGCTATCTCTAGAGATTTAAAATAATCTTATAATTGACGGGGCTCGTGTGTGTAATATTGCAATGCCATGTTACTATAGTTATAATATTGGTTGATACGTAGCTAAAATTTTTTAAAATTGACGAAGCTCTTGTGTGTAATATTGCAGTGCCATGTTACTATAGTTATAATATTGGTTGCTACAGTCTGAGTCTAAGGCTATATACAATCTGGAATGTGTTGTTGAATCTCGGGTTTACACTCAGCTATCTCTAGAGATTTACAATAATCTTATAATTGACGAAGCTCCTGAGTGTGATATTGTAATGCCCTGATACTATAGTTATAATATTGGTAGATTGAGTCTTAGTACAAGTCTAAATACAACCTTGAATGAGTTTTTCAATCACAGGTTCACACTTAGCTATCTCTAGAGATTTACAATAATCTTATAATTGACGAAGCTCCATTGTGTAATATTGCAATGCCTTGTTAATATAGTTATAATATTGGTTGATAAGAGTCTTAGTACAAGTATATATACAAACTTGAATGAGTTTTTCAATCACAGGTTCACACTTAGCTGTCTTTAGAGATTTACAATAATCTTATAATTTAAGAAGTTCCTGTGTGTAATTTTGCAATGCCATGTTACAATAGTTATATTTTTGGTTGATAGAGCCTTAATACAAGTATATATACAAATTTGAATGAGTTTTTAAATCACAGGTTCACACTTAGCTATCTCTAGAGATTTACACTAATCTTATAATTGACGAAGCTCCTGTGTGTAATATTGTAATGCCATATTACTATAGTTATAATATTGGTTGCTAGAGTCTGAGTACAAGTCTATATACAATCTGGAATGTGTTGTTGAATCTCGGGTTTAAACTTAGCAATCTCTTGTGAATAACTATAATCTTATATTAGACAAAGCTCCTGAGTGTAATAATGCAATGCCAAGTTGCTATAGTTATAAAATTGTTTGATAGAGTTTTAGTACAAGTCTATATACATCCTTGAATGATTTTTTCAATCACAGGTTCACACTTAGCTATCTATAGAGATTTACAATAATCTTATAATTGACGAAGCTCCTTGTGTGAAATATCGCAATGCCGTGTTACTATAGTTATAATATTGGTTGCTAGAGACTGATTACAAGGCTATATACAATCTGGAATGTGTTGTCGAATCTCGGGTTAACACTTAGCTTTCTCATATGATTAACTATAGTCTTATATTAGACAAAGCTCCAGTGTAGTATATTGTAATGCCAACTTACTACAGTTATAATATTGGTTGCTAAATTCTGAGTACAAGGCCATATACAATGTGGAATGTGTTGTTGAATCTCGGGTTTACACTTAGCTATCTCTAGAGATTAACTATAATCTTATATTTGACGAAGCTCCAATGTGTAATATTGTCATGCCATGTTACTATAGATGTAATATTGGTAGCTAGAGTCTGAGTACAAGGCTATATACAATCTGGAATGTTTTGTTGAATCATAGGTTCACAATTAGCTATCTCTAGAGATTTAAAATTATCTTTTAATTGACGAACATCCTGTGTGTAATATTGCAATGCCATGTTAATATAGTTATAATATTGGTTGCTAGAGTCTGAGTACAAGGCCATATACAATCTGGAATGTGTTGTTGAATCTCGGGTTTACACTTAGCTATTTCTAGAGATTTACTTTATTCTTATATTTGACAAAGCTCCTCTGTGTAATATTGTAGTGACATGTTACTATAGTTAAAATATTGGTTGCTAGAATCTGATTAGAAGCCTAAAGCAATCTGGGATGTGTTGTTAAATATCAGGATCACACTTAGATATATGTAGAGATTTTCTCTAATCTTATATTAGACAAACCTTCGGTGTAGTATATTGTAATGCCAACTTACTATAGTTATGATATTGGTTGCTAGAATCTGAGTACAAGTCTATATACAATCTTGAATGAGTTTTTCAATCAGAGGTTCACACTTAGCTATCTCTAGAGATTTACAATAATCTTTTAATTCACGAAGCTCCTGTGTGTAATATTGCAATGCCATGTTACTATAGTCATAATATTGGTTGCTAGAGACTGAGTACAAGGCTATATACAATTTGGAATGTGTTTTTGAATCACTGGTTAACACTTAGCTATCTCTTGTGATTAACTATAATCTTATATTATACAACGCTCCAGTGTAGTAAATTGTAATGCCAACTTACTACAGTTATTATATTGGTTGCTAAAGTCTAGGTACAAAGTTGTATACAATCTGGAATGTGTTGTTGAATCTCAGGTTCATACTTAGCTATCTATAGAGATTTACTATAATCTTATATTTGACGTAGCTCCTGTGTGTAATATTGTAATGCCATGTTACTATAGTTATAATATTGGTTACTAGAGTCTGAGTACAAGGCTATATACAACCTGGAATATGTTGTTGAAACTCAGGTTTAAACTAATCTAACTCTAGATGTTTGCTATAATCTTATATTTGAGGAGGTCCTGTGTGTAATATTGTAATGCCATGTTACGATAGTTATAATATTGGTTGCTAGAGACTTAGTACAAGACTATATACAATCTTGAATGAGTTGTTGAATCACATGTTCACACTTAGCTATCACTAGAGATTTACAATAATCTTATAATTGACGAAGTCCTGTGTGTAATACTGTAATACCATGTTACTATAGTTATAATATTGGTTGCTAGAGTCTGAGTACAAGGCTATATACAATCTGGAATGTGTTGTAAATCACAGGTTCACACTTAGCTATCTCTAGAGATTTACAATAATCTTATAATTGACGGGGCTCCTGTGTGTAATATTACAATGCCATGTTACTATTGTTATAATATTGGTTGATAGAGTCTTAGTACATGTCTATATATAATCTTGAATGAGTTTTTCAATCACAGGTTCACACTTATTTATCTGTAGAGATTTACAAAATTCTAATAATTGACGAAGCTCCTGTGTGTAACATTGCAATGCCATGTTACTATAGTTATAATATTGGTTGCTAGAGTCTGAGTACAAGGCTATATACAATCTGGAATGTGTTCTTGAATCTCGGGTTTACACTTAGCTATCTCTAGAGATTTACAATAATCTTATAATTTACGAAGCTCCTGAGTGTAATACTGTAATGCCATGTTACTATAGTTATAATATTGGTTGCTAGAGTCTGAATACAAGGCCATATACAATCTGGAATGTGTTCTTGAATCACGGGTTTACACTTAGCTATCTCTAGAGATTTACAATAATCTTATAATTGACGAAGCTCCATTGTGTAATATTGCAATGCCATGTTACTATAGTTATAATATTGGTTGAAAGAGTCCTAGTACAAGTCTACATACAATCTTAAATGAGTTTTTCAATCACAGGTTCACACTTTGCTATCTCTAAAGATTTATTATAATCTTATAATTGACGAAGCTCCTATGTGAAATATTGCAATGCCATGTTACTATAGATATAATATTGGTAGCTAGAGTCTGAGTACAAGGCTATATACAACCTGGAATATGTTGCTGAAACTCAGGTTTAAACTTATCTATCACTAGAGGATTACAATTATCTTTTAATTGACGAAGCTCCTGTGTGTAATATTGCAATACCATTTTACGATAGTTATAATATTGGTTGCTAGAGTCTGAGTACAAGGCTATATATAATCTGGTATGTGTTGTAGAATCTCGGGTTAATACTTAGCTATCTCTTTGATTAACTATAATTTTATATTAGACAAAGGTCCAGTGTAGTATATTGTAATGCCAACTTACTACAGTTATGATATTGGTTGCTAAAAGTCTGAGTACAAAGCTATACACAATATGGAATGTATCGTTGAATATCAGGTTCACACTTAGCTTTCTCTAGAGATTAACTATATTCTTATATTTGACAAAGCTCCTTTGTGTAATATTGTAGTGCCATGTTACTATAGTTATAATATTGGTTGCTAGAGACTGAGTACAAGCCTAAAGCAATCTGGAATGTGTTGTTATATATAAGGATTACTCTTAGCTATATGTAGAGCACTGCTATTATCTTATATTAGACAAGTCTTCAGTGTAGTATTTTGTAATGCAAACTTACTACAGTTATGATATTGGTTGCTAGAATATGAGTACAAGTCTACATTAAATCACGAATGTGTTGTTGAATTACAGGTTCACACTTAGCTATATCTTGAGATTTACTGTAATCTTATAATTGACGAAGCTCCTGTGTGTAATATTGTAATGTCTTGTTACTATAGTTATAATTCTGGTTGCTAGAGTCTGAGTACAAGGCTATATACAATCTGGAATGTGTTGTAAATCACAGGTTCACACTTAGCTATCACTAGAGATTTACAATAATCTTTTAATTGACGAAGCTCCTTTGTGTAATATTGTAATGCCATGTTCCTATTGTTATAATATCGGTTACTAGAATCTGATTAGAAGCCTAAAGCAATCTTGGATGTGTTGTTATATATCAGGATCACACTTAGCTATATGTAGAGATTTTCTATAATCTAACATCAGACAAATTTTTAGTGTAGTATATTGTAATGTCAACTTACTACAGTTATGATATTGGTTGCTAGAATCTGAGTACAAGTCTTTATTAAATCTTGAATGAGTTGTTAAATCATAAGTTCACACATAGCTATCTCTTGATATTTACAATAATCATATAATTGACGAAGCTCCTGTGTGTAATATTGCAATACTATGTTACTATAGTTATAATATTGGTTGCTAGAGACTGAGTACAAGGCTACATAAAATCTGGAATTTGTTGTTGAATATCGGGTTAACACTTAGCTATCTCTTGTGATTAACTATAATCTTATATTAGACAAAGCTCCAGTGTAGTGTATTGTAATGCCAACTTACTACAGTTATGATACTGGTTTGCTTAGGTCTGAGTACAAAGCTATTTACAATCTGGAATGTTATGTTGAATCTCAGGTTCTCACTTAGCTATATCTAGAGATTTACAATAATCTTATAATTAACGAAGCTCCTGTGTGTAATATTGCAATGCCATGTTACTATTGTTATAATATTGGATGCTAGAGTCTGAGTACAAGGCTATATACAATCTGGAATCTGCTGTTGAATCTCGGGTTTACAATTAGCTATCTCTACAGATTTACATTAATCTTATATTTGACGATGCTCCTAAGTGTAATACTGTAATGCCATGTAACTTTAGTTATAATATTGGTTGATAGAGTCTTAGTACAAGTGTATATATACAAACTTGAATGAGTTTTTCAATCACAGGTTCACACATAGCTATCTCTAGAGATTTACAATAATCTTATAATTGACGAAGCTCCTGTGTGTAATATTGCAATGCCATTTTACTATAGTTATAATATTGGTTGCTAGAGTCTGAGTACAAGGCTATATACAATCTGGAATGTGTTGTTGAATCTCGGGTTTACACTTACCTATCTCTAGAGATTTACTATACTCATATATTTGACAAAGCTCCTCTGTGTAATATTGTAATGCCATGTTAATATAGTTATAATATTGGTTGCTAGAATCTGAGTACAAGCCTAAAGCAATCTGGAATGTGTTGTTAAAATATCAGGAGACACACTTTGCTATATGTAGAGATTTTCTATAACATTGTATTAGTCAAATCTTCAGTGTAGTATACTGAAATGCTAACTTACTACAGTTATGATATTGGTTGCTAGAATCTGTGTACAAGTGTATATACAATCTTGAATGAGTCTTTCAATCACAGGTTCACACTTAGCTATCTCTAGAGATTTACAATAATCCTATAATTGACGAAGCTCCTGAGTGTAATACTGTAATGCCATGTTACTATAATTATAATATTTGTTGCTAGAGACTGAGTACAAGGCTATATACAATCTGGAATGTGTTGTTGAATCTCGGGTTTACAGTTAGCAATTTCTTGTGATTAACTATAATCTTATATTAGACAAAGCTCCAGTGTAGTATATTGTAATGCCAACTTACTACAGTTATGATACTGGTTTGCTTAGGTCTGAGTACAAAGCTATTTACAATCTGGAATGTTATGTTGAATCTCAGGTTCACACTTAGCTATCTCTAGAGCTTTACTATAATCGTATATATTTCGAAGAAGATCCTGTGTGTAATATTTTAATGCCATGTTACTATAGGTATAATATTGGTTGCTAGAGTCTGAGTACAACGCTAAATACAACCTGGAATATGTTGTTGAAACTCAGGTTTAAACTTACCTAACTCTAGATGTTTACTATAATCTTATATTTGAAGAAGCTCCTGTGTGAAATATTGTAATGCCATGTTACGATAGTTATAATATTGGTTGCTAGAGTCTGAGTACAAGTCTATATACAATCTTGAATGAGTTGTAGAATCACAGGTTCACACTTCGCTATCTCTAGAGATTTACAATAATCTTATAATTGACGAAGCTCCTGAGTGTAATACTGTAATGCCATGTTACTATAATTATAATATTGGTTGCTAGAGACTGAGTACAACGCTATATACAATCTGGAATGTGTTGTTGAATCTCGGGTTTACACTTAGCAATTTCTTGTGATTAACTATAATCTTATATTAGACAAAGCTCCTGAGTGTAATATTGCAATGCCATGTTACTATAGTTATAATATTAGTTGATAGAGTCTTAGTACAAGTCTATATACAATCTTGAATGAGTTTTTTCAATCACAGGTACACACTTAGCTATCTCTAGAGATTTACAATAAGCTTATAATTGACGAAGCTCCTGAGTGTAATACTGTAATGCCATGTTACTATAGTTATATAATTGGTTGCTAGAGTCTGAGTACAAGGCTATATACAATCTGGAATGTGTTGTAGAAACTCGTGTTTATACTTAGCTGTCTCTAGAGATTTACAATAATCGTATAATTGACGAAGCTCCTGAGTGTAATACTGTAATGCCATGTTACTATAGTTATAATAGTGTTTTTTATAGACTGAGAACAAGGCAATATACAATCTGGAATGAGTTGTTGAATCTCGGGTTTACACTTAGCAATCTCTTGTGATTATCTATAATCTTATATTAGACAATTCTCCTGAGTGTAATACTTTAATGCAAACTTACTACAGTTATTATATTGGTTGCTAGAATCTGAGTACAAGTCTATATTCAATTTTGAATGAGTTGTTGAATCACAGGTTCACACCTAGCTATCTCTAGAGATTTACAATAATCTAATAATTGACGAAGCTCCTGAGTGTAATACTGTAATGTCATGTTACTATAGTTATAATATTGGTTGATAGAGTCTTAGTACAAGTCTGTATACAATCTTGAATGAGTTTATCAATCACAGGTTCACACTTAGCTATCTCTAGAGATTTACAATAATCTTATAATTGACGAACCTCCTTGTGATATATTGCAATGCCATGTTACTATAGTTATAATGTTGGTTGCTAGAGACTGAGTACAAGGGTATATTCAATCTGGAATGTGTTGTAGAATCTCGGGTTTATACTTAGCTGTCTCTAGAGATATACAATAATATTATAATTGACGAAGCTCCTGTGTGTAATATTGCAATGCAATGTTACTATAGTTATAATATTGGTTGATAGAGACTGAGTACAAGGCAATACATAAACTGGAATATGTTGTTGAATATCGGATTAACACTTAGCTATCCCTTGTTATTAACTATAATCTTATATTAGACAAAGCTCCAGTGTAGTATATTGTAATGCCAACCTACTACAGTTATGATATTGGGTTGCTTAAGTCTGAGTACAAAGCTTTTTACAATCAGGAATGTTATGTTGAACCTCAGGTTCACACTTAGCTATCTCCAGAGCTTTACTATAATCGTATATATTTCGAAGAAGATCCTGTGTGTAATATTGTAATGCCATGTTACTATAGTTATAATTTTGGTTGCTAGAGTCTGAGTACAAGGCTATATACAACCTGGAATATGTTGTTGAAACTCAGGTTTAAACTTACCTAACTCTAGATGTTTACTATAATCTTATATTTGAAGAAGCTCCAGTGTGTAATATTGTAATGCCATGTTACGATAGTTATAATATTGGTTGCTAGAGTCTGAGTACAAGTCTATATACAATCTTGAATGAGTTGTAGAATCACAGGTTCACACTTAGCTATCACTAGAGATTTACAATAATCTTGTAATTGACGATGCCCCTGTGTGTAATATTGCAATGCCATGTTACTATAGTTATAATATTGGTTGATAGAGTCTTAGTACATGTCTATATACAATCTTGAATGAGTTTTTCAGTCACAGGTTCACACTTAGCTATCTCTAGAGTTTTACAATAATCTTATAATTAACGAAGGTCATGTGTGTAATATTGCAATGCCATGTTACTATTGTTATAATATTGGATGCTAGAGTCCGAGTAAGAGGCTATATACAATCTGGAATCTGCTGTTGAATCTCGGGTTTGCAATTAGCTATCTCTAGAGATTTACATTAATATTATATTTGACGAAGCTCCAGAGTGTAATACTGTAATGAATACAAGTCTATATACAATCTTGAATTTTTTCAATCACAGGTTCACACTTAGCTATCTCTAGAGATTTACAATAATCTTAAAATTGACGAAGCTCCTGTGTGTAATATTGCAATGCCATGTTACTATAGTTATAATATTGGTTGCTAGAGTCTGAGTACAAGTCTATATACAATCTTGAATGAGTTGTAGAATCACAGGTTCACACTTAGCTATCACTAGAGATTTACAATAATCTTTTAATTGACGATGCTCCTGTGTGTAATATTGCAATGCCATGTTACTATAGTTATAATATTGGTTGCTAGAATATGAGTACAAGCCTATAGCAATCTGAAATGTGTTCTTAAATATCAGGATCACACATAGCGATATGTAGAGCATTGCTATAATCTTATATTAGACAAATCTTTAGTGAAGTATATTGTAATGCCAACTTACACCAGTTATGATATTGGTTGCTAGAATCTGAGTACAAGTCTATAAAAATCTTGAATGTGTTTTTCAGTCACAGGATCACACGTTGCTGTCTATAGAGATTTACAATAATTTTATAATTGACGAACTCCTGTGTGTAATCTTTGAATGCCATGTTATTATAGTTATAATATTGGTTGATAGAGTCTTAGTACAAGTCTATATAGAATCTTAAATGAGTTTTTCAATCACAGGTTTCACACATTGCTATCAATAGAGATTTACAATAATCTTTTAATTTACGAAGCTCCTGTGTATAATATTGTAATGCCATGTAACTATAGTTATAATATTGGTTGCTATAATATGAGTAGAAGCCTTAAGCAATCAAGGATGTGTGGAAAAATTTCAAGATCACACTTAGCTATATGTAGCAATTTTCTATAATCTTATATTAAACAAATCTTCAGTGTAGGATTTTGTAATGCCAACTTACTACAGTTATGATATTGGTTGCTAGAATCTGAGTACAAGTCTATATTCAATCATGAATGAGTTGTTGAATCACAGGTTCACACTTAGCTATCTCTAGAGATTTACTGTAATCTTATAATTGACGAAGTTCCTGTGTGTAAAATTGTAATGTCTTGTTACTATAGTTATAATATTGGTTGCTAGAGTGTGAGTACAAGGCTATATACAATCTAGAATGTGTTGTAAATCATAGGTACACACATACCTATCTCTAGAGATTTACAATAATCTTATAATTTACGAAGCTCCTGCGTGTAATATTGCAATGCCATGTTACTATAGTTATAATATTGGTTGATAGAGTCTTAGTACAAGTCTATATACAATCTTGAATGAGTTGTTCAAATCACAGGATGACACTTAGCTTTCACTAGAGATTTAAATAATATTTTAATTGACGAAGCTACTTTGTGTAATATTGTAATACCATGTTACTATAGTTATATTATTGGTTGTTAGAATCTGAGTACAAGCACAAAGCAATCTGGAATGTGTTGTTAAATATCAGGATCACACTTATCTATATGTAGAGATTTTCTATAATCTTATATTAGACAAATATTCAGTGTAGTATATTGCCATGCCAAATTTCTACAGTTATGATATTTGTTGCTAGAATCCGAGTACAAGTCTATGTACAGTCTTGAAAGAATTTTTCAATCACAGGTTCACAATTAGCTATCTCTAGAGATTTACAATATTCTTATAAAAAACGATGCTACTGAGTGTAATACTGTATTTCCATGTTACTATAGTTATAAAATTTGTTGCTAGAGACAGAGTACAAGGCTATATACAATCTGGAATGTGTTGTTGAATCTCTGGTTCACACTTAGCTCTCTCTAGAAATTTACAATAATCTTATAATTGACGAAGCTGCTGTGTATATTATTGCAATGCCATGTTACTATAGTTATAATATTGGTTGATAGATTCTTAGTACAAGTATATATACAAACTTGAATGAATTTTACAATCACAGTTTCATACTTAGCTATCTCTAGAGATTTACAATAATTTTATAATTGACGAAGCTCCTGTGTGTAATATTGCAATTCCATGTTTCTATAGTTATAATGTTGGTTGCTAGAGTCTGAGTACAAGGCTATACACAATCTGGAATGTGATGTTGAATCTCGGGTTTACACTTAGCTATCTCTTGTGATTAACTATTATCATGTATTAGACAATGCCCCTGTGTGTAATATTGCAATGCTTTATTACTCTAGTTATAATATTGGTTGATAGAGTCTTAGAACAAGTCTATATACAATCTTGAATGAGTTTTTAAATCACATGTTCACACCTAGCTGTCACTAGAGATTTACAATAATATTTTAATTTACGAAGCTCCTGTGTGTAATATTGTAATGCCATGTCACTAAAGTTATAATATTGGTTGCTAGAATCTGAGTAGAAGCCTAAAGCATTATAGGATGTGTTATTAAATATCAGGATCACACTTAGCTATATGCAGAGATTTTCTAAAATCTTACATTAGACAAATCTTCAGTGTAGTATATTGTAATTCCAACTTACTACAGTTATGATATTGGTTGCTAGAATCTGAGTACAAGTCTATATACAATCTTGAATGAGTTCTTTAATCACAGGTTCACACTTAGCTATCTCTAGAGATTTACAATAATCTAATAATTGACGAAGCTCCTGAGTGTAATACTGTAATGCCATGTTACTATAGTTATAAAATTGGTTGCTAGAGACTGAGTACAAGGTTATATACAATATGCAATGTGTTGTTGGATCTCAGGTTCACACTTAGTTATCTCTAGAAATTTACAATAATCTTATAATTGACGAAGCTCCATTGTGTAATATTGCAATACCATGTTACTATAGTTATAATATTGGTTGATAGACAATTAGTACTAGTCTATATAAAACCTTAAATGAGTTTTTCAATCACAGGTTCACACTTAGCTATCACTTGAGATTTACAACAATCTTTCAATTGACGAAGCTCCTGTGTGTAATAATGTAATGCCATGTTACTATAGTTATAATATTGGTTGCTAGAATCTGAGTAGAAGCCTAAAGCAATCTGGGATGTGTTGTTAAATATCAGGATCACACTTAGCTATATGTAGAGATTTTCTATAATCTTATATTAGACAATTCATCAGTGTAGTATATTGTAATGCCAACTTACTACAGTTATGATATTTGTTGCTAAAGTCTGAGTACAAAGCTATATACAATCTGGAATGTGTTGTTGAACCTCAGGTTCATACTTAGCTATCTCTAGAGATTTACTATATTCTTATAATTGACTAAGACCCGCTGTGTAATATTGTAGTGCCATGTTACTATAGTTAAAATATTGGTTGCTAGAATCTGAGAACAAGCCTAAAGCAATCTGGAATGTGTTGTTAAATATCAGGATCACACTTAGCTGTATGTAGAGATTCTCTATAATCTTATATTATACAAATCTTCAATGTAGTATGTTGTAATGCAAATTTACTACAGTTATGATATTGGTTGCTAGAATCTGAGTACAAGTCTATATACAATCTTGAATGAGTTTTTCAATCACAGGTTCACACTTAGCTATCTCTAGAGATTTACAATTATCTTATAATTGACGAAGCTCCTGAGTGTAATACTGTAATGCCATGTTACTATAGTTATAATATTGATTGCTAGAGTCTGAGTACTAGGCTATATACAATCTGGAATGTGATCTTGAATCTCGGGTTTACACTTAGTTATCTCTAGAGATTTACAATTATCTTATAATTGACAAGGCTCCTGAGTGTAATACTGTAATGCCATGTTACTATAGTTATAATATTGGTTGATAGAGGCTTAGTACAAGTCTATATACAAACTTGAATGAGTTTTCCAATCACAGGCTCACTCTTAGCTATCTCTAGACATTAAAAATTATCTTATAATTGACGAAGCTCCTGAGTGTAATACTGTATTGCCATGTTACTATAGATATAAAAATTGGTTGCTAGAGACTGAGTACAAGGCTATATACAATCTGGAATGTGTTCTTGAATATCGGGTTTACACTTAGCTATCTCTAGAGATTTACAATTATCTTATAATTGACGAAGCTCCTGAATGTAATACTGTAATGCCATGTTACTATAGTTATAATATTGGTTGATAGAGTCTTAGTACAAGTCTATTTACAAACTTGAATGAGTTTTCCAATCACAGGCTCACACTTAGGTATCTCTAGAGATTTACAATAATCTTATAATTGACGAAGCTGCTGTGTGTAATATTGAAATGCCATGTTACTATAGTTATAATATTGGTTGATAGAGTCTTAGTACAAGTATATATACAAACTTGAATGAATTTTTCAATCACAGTTTCATACTTAGCTATCTCTAGAGATTTACAATAATCTTATAATTTACGAAGCTCCTGTGTGTAATATTGTAATGCCATGTTACTATAGTTATAATATTTGTTGCTAGTATCTGAGTAGAAGCCCATAGCAATATAGGATGTGTTATTAAATATCAGGATCACACTTAGCTAAAGGTAGAGTTTTTCTATAATCATATATTAGAAATAATCTTCAGTGTAGTATATTGTAATGGCAACTTACTACAGTTATGATATTGGTTGCTAGAATCTGAGTAAAAGTCTTTGTTCAATCTTGAATAAGTTGTTGAATCACAGGTTCACACTTAGCTATCTCGAGATATTTACAATAATCTTATAATTGACGATGATCCTGAGTGTAATACTGTAATGCCATGTTACTATAGTTATATATTGGTTGATAGAGTCTTAGTACAAGTATATATACAAACTTGAATGAGTTTTTCAATCACAGGTTCACACATAGCTATCTCTAGAGATTTACAATATTCTTATAATTGACGAAGCTCCTGTGTGTAATATTGCAATGCCATGTTACTAAAGTTATAATATTGGTTGCTAGAGTCTGAGTACAAGGCTATATACAATCTGGAATGTGTTGTTG
>PNEQ01019820.1:0-12803 GCA_003012365.1 Medauroidea extradentata
CTCATCTCAACAGCAGACCTCTACATCAGAAAGGGGGCCCCCCAGGAAGACTACATCAGGTGATTGATATCACCTGCAAGGTCAGTACAACAATCCAGCTTTGATTCTGGTGTGTCTCTCTCTCCCCCCTCTCCCCCGATCAATCTCCCTCTCACTCTCTCAATTCACCCTAGCCTTAATCTCATCCTAAAACACAGATAATAAAGTGTGTAAATTCATTAAAAATGGTAAAGTAGGAGCAGTGGCTTAAGTTGAAGGAAAGTTATACACAATGCAATTTAGATACAGAGTTGGTTGAAATTGCAGTCGTGGCCAATCCAGAGAAATCAGTGCCAAAAGATCAGTCTTTGTTACTGTGGCATGAAAAACTAGGCAATCAAAACTTTGACCATGTAAAGCAAGTGTTAAAAATCAACAATATCAAAATCCATGACATAAATTACGACCCTATCCAGTGTGTAGGATATCTTGAAGGAAAGCAACAAAGGCTTCAGTTTAGGGAAAGCAGCTCTGTTTCTACCTGCCCAGTGGAGCTTATACATGCTGATGTTTGTGGGTCCATTGAAGTGAAGTCGGTAGGAGGTTCTACATATTTTTTGTTGCTCAAAGATGATTATTCAAACTACAGGTTTATGTACTTCATGAAACACAAGGATGAAACAAAATCACATTTGCAGAAATTCATACAAATGGCAGAAAACCAGTTTGGATGGAAAATAAAGACTGTACATACTGATAATGGTTTGGAGTTTATTAATCAAGAAATGAAGCAAATCTTGGAAAACACAGGTGTCTAGCATCAAAGAACAGTTGCTTACTCACCAAAACAGAATGATAAAGCAGAAAGAGAGATTAGGACGCTCGTAGAAGCAGCAAGAACCACGATACATGCAAAAAGGTTAATGAAAGACTTATGGGCAGAAGCTGTAAACACCTCAGCCTTTATTTTGTATAGAACTGCAAAGAGTAGAATCAGTGAAAAAACACTGTATGAAGTCTGGACCCAGAAGACATTCAATGTTAAAGAGTTACACGTGTTTAGTCCTGCAGTATCTGTGCACATACCCAAGGAAAAACAGAAGAAGTGGGATAAAAAATCCTTACAAGGCATATTTGTTGGATATTCTGAAGACACTAAGGAATATAGAATTTACTTTGCAGATGAAAGGAAGGTAGAACTGAAGAGAAATGTTATTTTCCTGACTGAAAGTAATACTGAACAACAAAACAACACAGAAGATGTAATATTGTTGGAGTCGTCATGAGAGAACATAAACTCTCAACATCTACAGTGTATAAATAGTCATGTAAATAAAGAAACAAAGACAAGTGAGAAGCATGAACCAGATAGTGATCAACAGGAAGAAGACAGTGACTGCTGTAAGAATGAAGAAGAAGCAGAGCATCCTGATATGATAGAAAGAAGGAAGCGAGAAGTCAAGAAACCAGTGTGACTAAAGGACTATGAAACATGTTTTCTTAATGTAGAAAATGAACCATCTACGTATAGTGAGGCCATGAAGAGAAAGGATGCATGTAAGTAGTCACAGTAAGGTTGTTATCAGTAGTAGGTGGGTTTTTAAAATAAAGCATGGGGTTGAACAAGATGAATACAAAGCTAGACTGGTTGCGAGAGGGTTTGAACAAAGTGAGTTTGTTGACTTGAGTGAGGTATACGCACGAGTAGAAAAGTTAGCTACATTTACAGTTTTTATTGCTGTTGCAAATAAACTCAAATTGCCTATTTACCTGTTAGATGTAAGAGGGGCTTTTTTGTATACAGACATTACGGAAGAAGTTTATATGAAGCTGCCTGAAGGAGCTAAATGTAAAAACAATATTGTTAAACAATGTATGGGCTATAAAGATAAACAAAATGCTGGAATAAGAAATTTGACACAGTCATGAGTGAAAAGATTTTGCTAGATCTAAAACTGATTATTGTCTGTACAGTAAGTGTAAAGATGGTCAAAAATTGTATTTCCTTGTATATGTTGATGATCTGCTTTTGTTTGGCTCAGATGAGACAGAAATATGTAATGTGAAATAGACTCTGTGGAAAAACTTTGACATGAAGGATTTAGGACTAGTGTCAGATTTCTTGGGCATTCATGTCAAACAGAATCTGCTGTCACTGAAATAAGTCAGGAGAAGTATTTAGCAGGTATACTGTACTTAGTATATATGGCATGAGTGATTGCAAATCAATAAATACACCAATGGATCAAAATTTCAAGTTTGAAATGCTAAGTGATAAATGCAATGACAAGGATGTAGAGAATGTGCGTCGACAAATGATAGGCTGTCTGCTATATGCAGATACAGGTTCAAGGCAAGAATTGTGTGCCTCAGTAACTCTGTTGAGTCGTTATCAAAGTGGTGCTAAAGAGTATGTCTTAAAAGCTATCAAAAGGGTGTTAAGATACATCAAAGATACTCTGCATTTGAAATTAGTGTATAACTGTAACGGTAGTGCTGACCTTGTTAAATATGTTGATGCAGATTGGGGTGGGGATTGTGGTGACAGGAAACCTACCACAGGTTTCTGTTTCAAAGTGTTTGGATGAGTTGTCACTTGGTGCTCAAAGAAACAAAACTGTGTAGCATTATCTTCCACAGAATCTGAATATATAGCATTGTGTACAGCAGTAAGTGAAGCTTATTGGTTGAAAAATCTTATGTTCGACTTGAACATTCCTGATGTAATTCCTATTGATATTTTTCAGGACAATCAGTCCGCAATAAGAGCTGCCAATAACACAGAAAGTCACAGACGACTGAAACATATTGATATAAAGTACCACTTTGTCAGAGAAGCTATCTCTGCAAATGTTGTAGATATCAAGTACATTAAGAGTGAAGATCAAATAGCTGATATTTTCACTAAACCATTACCTAAGGAACAATTTTGTAAGTTCAGAGACAGTTAGGACTTATGTAAATATTTTATTGAGAGGGAGTGTTGAGAATTACGATAAAATATTTGGTATATTATGCAGCATGCATAGTGTTGGTAAGCCTGTTAAGTTTTTTTACCACATGACTTTTTGTAGAGATGGTTGCCTAAGTTTGTTTTTGTACTGATTGCTTGGTGATAAAGCAGGTGATAATAGTATTCCACTGCAAAGCAAGTTTTTATTAACACATTATTATTAACTTGTTTAATATATATTAACAATAATTACTGTTATTCAGTAATTTTAATTTATTATTGATATTTCAGAAAGTTCACTACCAATTACAGCTGTTCTTTCTTGTTACATTAGTTCGAGCTGACCCTAGTCGCACTACAGTGTTTTTTTCTTAGCAGACAGTAGCTGCTGAGCTTTAAATTCCTCCGTCAGTTGTTCTGTCGTACCTCCATCTTCATACCACGTGCTGCTGTCAATTCAATGTGTGATTTCAGTGTTTCACAGCGTGATTTCGATGCAGTTTAGCGATTCTGATCACGTGATCGTCGCATGCTACTATGCTTCAATGCGCACTTTGCCAATGTTGGTACTGTTCCTGACCATTTTCGATACTCGTTTGTTTGACGTTTCTGCAGCTTCTTCTGTTGCATTTCTTAACACTTCGCCGTCAACCACCACATTGTCAAGATGAGTGTGTTTGTGTTCCTGCTTTTTTTTGCAGATCTTGGCACTTGAGTTGCCATAATTTACTTTACATAATGTAGCTAATCAATATATAAGGTAGTAAAAAACTGTACTGCTACATTTTCTAAAAATCTTTATTGTGGTTGTTGCGTCTGTAATTCCGTCAAGTGATTCTCTTTGCCCTCGTCTGGCGAGTAATTTTCCTACGAGAGGTTTTATGCTCTATTTAAATTTAATCTTCTTTAATTTTTGGTGATTTCTGTGTAGTGAGGGTTCTTGTCCCGGCCTATCCATGTCTTTTCCTTTTCGCGTCTTGGACTATTCACATTTTTGCCTTCTCTGTTTCAATGCTGTAACTGGGAAATATGAAGTCATCCCAGCATGCTGTACTCTTCTACTGCGAGACCTTGAAAAGATAAGCCACAACTAAATTTTTATTTTAATTTATAAATTTACAGCGGTCACATTTATTCCTTTTTTATGTAGTGATTTGTACATTTTTAATAATTAATTTGAATTTAATAACTATATAAAATTTTATAAGACCTAACGGATGCATCCAAATTAACTATAATTTTGCTTCTATTAATTTATTATGTCATTGATTCAGATGTATGGTATTTATTTAGCCTATAGAATGAGCATATTGTTTCGATAATTTTAGTGTAAATTAAAAAAAAAAAATCACTGTGTAATCAATTTACTATTGATATTTAACTTTGCCTGCAAGATTTGGTCTTATAATGTTTTTTTAAAATTGTAGTAGTAATGGACTATTCATCAATGTAAATAATTTTGTGAATTTTATTTGAAAAGAAAACTAAACAAAAGAAAATATTTAGTATTATAATGAAAATTAAATAATCACTTTGAGCAAGTACATATTTCAAAGTTCTCATTTAATGTATTTTCCTCTGGTGTGTATTGTTTATTATGATGAGAGAGCTTATTTAGTTATTTAAATACTTAATTTTCTTTGCCCGTGTGTATGGTAACCCAGTCTTCATTTAATCGTACATTGCTTCCACTTATATATTGTTTGTTTACAACAGCTTCTTCTGGCTTTTGTGTGTTTGTTAATATGCCACCTTCTGTTCTCTTCTGTGTTTTTATTTTTCATTGACGGGCATTTTGTGATGTTTATTTGCCAGGGACTGTTGTTTTAACTTTACGATTAATGGCTATTTTTTAAAATAATTTGTTAACCCACTATATGCACCAGCACAAATATATATATATAAAACGGGCAGGAGGGAAATGTACACCCTTGCCCTCCTTCGTAAACACGACGTAATCAACATAACTAATGAGCCTACTTTGCTCAGTATTGGGGCAAATTTACCTATTAAATTATATAACTGATATTAAAATTGTCATTGAAAATGAAAAGTATTTATATTTATCTTATTTTAACTTAATATATAGTTTGATATGAAATAAATTAAGAGTTCACAAAATATAACCCGTTAATTTCTTTGTATGTTACCTTCTAAGCTAGTTAAAATTGCAGAAATAAATCAATAATTACTACTAAAATAAAGCCTATGTTTCAAACAGACAAAACAAGTGTACAGAATTTATTTTAAACTAGTCAGTTATAAGAAATATGACATTACACGTTTAGTTATTCAAGGAGTGGTGACTTTGAAAAAGCCAGATCTATGTCAACTAATGATTCTGAAGTTAAAGCTTGAATGGTTAGCTCTTAAAACATTACATTTTTGTTAAGATACGTATGACAGCTCTCAAAATAACACATATACAATATGAACATGTCTCATGCTACCTTTCAAACATATATGTGCCTAGTGACTGAATGTTCTATTTATTTTTGATTAACTTTAGATGGTACGTATTAAGGGCACTGTCACCAATAATCGCGATAGATGTAACTGAGTCATCATACCACGTATACTACTTATACCATCCAAATACTCTCTCATATTCAAGATACGTTTTGTTATGACTATAAATAAGGTCTGGGACAGTTATTAAGATTGGTAGGGATAGACTAAGGACAGTTTTTTACATGGCACATATACCTACGTAGCCAGCTGCAGAGTAATCTCAACCTGCAGCTTGGTTATCCTAACACTTGATGGCCGAGCTACTAATCTGGAGTACAAAGAGGTCCTTCAATTGAAGTAAAAACTCGCTGTTACACGTAATACACACTGGCAATACCGCAGGTGGACTGCTAGCTTATATCAAAAATATGAATGTTTGTTCGTCTTATATGTGGTTCTATACCAGTCATCTAACTACAATGAAATTTCTGCAACAAATTTGGATGGGGGAAGGCTAAATTAGGTAGAGGGACAAAACAAGATACCCAAAAAGTTTTGTGAACAAGTAAACTTTTGTGAGTTTGTATTAGTTTTTTAAGCAGGGGGGTGGGCAAAACGGAGAAGAGGGGCAGAATGGGACACCCGAAAAACTTAGTAAAAAACTATAAAACTTTGGTGAGTTGTTGTGCATGCATCCGCCAAGTTTTTAACTGGAAAAAACTAACTTTCGGAGGGAGGCAGGTCATGGGGTATAGGGGTAGAATGGGGTGCCCAAAAAGATTTTAATTTAATAAAAAAATTAGTTTCTCCAAAACAATTATATTTGAGGGAGGCAGGAGGTAAAACGGGATACGCCAGGAGGTAAAACGGGGTACACCAGCAGAACAGGATGCCCAAAAAAATTTGTGGAACAATTTTCCTTATTAAGATGATTCTAAAACGAACACCAATGACCCTTAACATTATTTTGCCCCAACTAGCACTTTTAACCTTTTTTATTTCAGAAACACTATATCATTAAATTTAAAAACCCTGCAAACAAAGTTGCAGGAACCAGCTAGTACTGTGTAACGGAGCGCAATAGGAATATTTCTTTAAATACAATGACGAATCAGTTAGTATAGCCTTAGGTATAATAAATTTACCTGTAGTTTTCAATTTAAAAAGTCATCAGCAGATCAATGTAGAATGTATACAGATTATAAATGATATCTGTACGGGGAAGGGATCCCATTAATTGGATCACACTGGTTTCATAGGCGTACGGACGAACAAGGTGAAATTTAGCAAGCTACTTCCTTCACCTTATTGTCCAGTACATTTAACTGTGGGTCTGTCTGTCGGAGGCTAGTCTGCAGCGCTTGGGCCACAGTAGCTTCAAGCTGCTATAGTTAACAATTAAACAAATAATTATCCTATTTTCTATGATTAAATATCTTCCTTCTCACCTACATTATGTTCAACTGCCTTTCAACATTATAGTCAATTTAACAAATAGTAACAAATGTACTAAAATTAATAAAGCACAATAATATGCATACATAAATAAATGAAAGCAACAAACCTGTACTTCTACACTGTCATTGCTTGATTCTGTAATTGTGAAACCTCGATAGCTGTGATTTGCAAAGTTTGATTGGTGTACATCGTGGATGAGGCGTATAAACTCTATATCAAGTGGCATATTTTTAACCTATAAAATAAAACAATCACAGTCAAGAAATAATGTGCCAATTAATACATAGAAATCCAAAATTTGCATTATCTGAATAATTAACTTAATTTTACATTAAAGGATTACTGTACATGTATAACTTCAATGATAGTAACTTACTTACCATATAACAACTGAATTGTTAAAAGAATATCAGTACACAATTTTACTAGTCTCACACAATCACTTGAAACAATGCCCAGTATTATAGTCTGTCTAATGAAAGAATTCAATTTTTTGACATTTTTGTTGGCATCCCTTTTACAGCTGTTTCAATGAAAAAAGCAATGTGTTCCTCTATCACAAATGATTCCTGAACAAACAAACTAAACTGACCGGCAAACTGTGCAGTATATCAAAATGAAAAGTATTTTCCTGCAGCTCTGTGCACACACAGTAATCTTCAGAACTGTCAAAAACTAATAAATATTACTCAAGATAGACTTACATATTGCACAATTTGACAGTCAGTTGAATGTGTTTTTATGCAAACCAGATTAGGCAGAGGCAAAAACAGTTTTTACACGGAAACTGCTTTAAAAATAAATGCCAACACAACTGTCAAAAAAGGAATTCTTTCATGAGACAGACCATGTTACCTTTAAGTTATTACCAAAGCACATAACCAATATGTTATATTCAAAAATACAAATGCAATTAATTTTAACTTTTAAATAATGTTATAAAATAAGAATATGAAAATAATTCCCAAACTGCACACGAAAACTTTCTGTGAAGATGCATTATACGACAATAATAATGTTATCTCAAGCTAAGTCAAAATTATGCTTATTTGTGCAACAGTACTAAACAGAAATACTGCACTGTATCTATAAATTTGACACTCTTTCAAGAGAGTGCGTGTAACAATGTCAGTCCATTAATAATAATACATCACTGTACGTTGTGATAAATTGTGGTTTGTTGACTGCTAATTTTTTTTGGCTAACAATTGCAGGAAGTGAGAGAGGTACAGAGACTCGTTAGTAACATACTTCTGCACTTCTGCAGCCATATTAAATATTGTTTTTGTGTTAAAGTGTCTCATTGGTCTGTCCCTTATTGTGGCATGTGTGAGGGGACTTAACAGAAGTCAACTTCATTAACAGCAAAACACTTGCCACAGGCAATCATGTTAAAATGGCAGATAGCTCTACAGTGATGTACTTAAGTTCATACTTTGATGGTGGCCAACACCAGTCGTACCAGAAGCCAACACCTCTATAAATGTAACGTACAGTCAACTGAAATTACTTGGAACAACAGGAATACTTGGGCATTTTCTCTGGAAGTTTTATTTCTCACGTAGCACCCTTACCAGCACTAAGAAAGACAAGTAACAATTCTCGGAAATGTCCAACTTAAATAGCTACTATGATTTATTAATTCAGGGCAGCAACATACAGAATAAAAATTGCTGAGAAAATTTTGTAAATTTCTTTAGCGTCCCAAGAATCCCGTTATAAAGTCATATTCCAATACATCAACTGCAACTGGACATCATTACATGAACCAAGAAACAATTCAACATGCATGTGCCAGTACCGGTAGCTGCAAACTCTGAAAAAACTTTTTTTAAATGTGATCCCACCACGTGGATCATATAGACCATAAAATCAAATGCTGTTGCAATCAGTGAATGTGTGAAAGAAATAAACAGAAGACCTAATAAAGATTGTAGAGATTGATTACAAATAGAGAGGAAGCACCAGACACTGTGTATTTCTATGGTGAATGTTCACCGGTCCGCACTTATCAACCAGTGTTTGCGCACCTGTGTGTCCACAAAACACTTTCCGATATTTTGTGAAGGTGAATATGAAATTTTAATACACAATAAATGTGCTACCACTAACACTGCAATACGGACAGCTCAAGCTGTAGTGCTGCCACGACATAACAACATGAACATAACCATATACTGGAAACGTATGGTGTTATGGAATGACTCCCGCTTCATTATGAGGACTAATGATAATTGTAGTCTGGTATGGACTATTAAGCAGCACACTTACAGAGAAATTATATTCTGGGAAGTCATAGCTTATGATCCAATTTGCTTTTCCCACGTGAGGAACATTGAAGGTCCAGCAATATGTGTATATCACATCCTCATCTACTCCCATTATTGGCATTTATTCCAGTCACACTATTTCAGCACGATACCTAACCACACACACCACGAATCACCTCAACCAGGACTGTTTCAATCATATTTACACACAAATGTAACATGCCCATTCCACTGACACACCCTCAATATTAAAGTTACGCAAGATATCAGAAACCACCAATCCACAGTATCCAGGATTTGGAACAAACAACTGAGCAATTACTGTTTATCCTTATGCTTCATGACAACATCCACAAACTGATAAGACTCCATGTCAGAACATATTGTAGAATGTATCACAATGTTAAGGGATGCCATACACTATTGAAAATGATTGTACAGCATATGTTTTGCTGTTCTGTTTGTGGTAAAATGTTACTAATCTGTATCCTGTATGGTATTAAGTCAATCCTGTCTGGCAGACTATACCATCAGCCACAGAAAAATTTCTCAAAGACTTAGAAAAATGCTGTTATTGTATAAATTTTGAGTGAAACAAATGTTGTAAAAAAATTATATATTTTCATGATCAGAACTGAACCTGTAAATCATCACAGGAAGACAACTGCTGATATGTGATATGTTCTTAAGACCATTAGCTGTGAGACAAAGCTGAATATTGTACACTTATTACATTACGATATTACAAAATTTTATAAAAAACCGAAAACCTTGAGCAAATTTTCCTTAGTTTTTTCTTCATTTCTTCCAGACATACAGACAAGCCTTGGCAAGTTATTGCATCCAACTATTTTTTCCTTATTGTTTGGACGAAGCAAAACGTGACCACAACTTCCTGACAAATCTAAACTGTTAATGGCAGCCAAATCTGGGATCCACTCAGTGTTCTTTGTGACAACCTAGAGTAAAACATCAATAAAATTATATGTTGGTAGCAAGAAGCCATAAAAGAGGAAAAGAGGTTTGTTTCAAAGTGTGAAACAATGTATGTAATATCAAGCTCTAACACACCTACACCTGTAATATACGTTACAGAACTTTTTGATATTTTTACTACCATTCCTTTTGTTAACTTTTGCCAAATTTCATACAGTAAACTTAATAATAATAATTTTATTTCTCCTTAACATAAATAAAGACACTGTCTCTTACTCATTTTTATAAACAGACAGCTAGAATATTCCTTCTCCGATGCATACTATGATGGCTTTATGATGACATGATATAGCATACACTAATTGATGTAATTATTGGAAAAAACTGAACTATCATTCATGTATGTTGAAACGTACAGGAAATAGGCTGTAAGGCTACTAATTACATCATAACATTTAAATATAAATTGGCACAAGTACTTACAAGTAGGTACTACGAATAGACACACACATACAAAGTTGGGCGACACATTTCTTCTTATGGATACCGAGCGCGAAATTTTGCTGGCTAAGGTAGCTTCTTCAGGCGCTGAGTATAAACATATTGAAGTATGGCAGACAGGATAATTATAGTTAGTGAACATAGTGGCCAGAAGATGACAGACTAGAGTGCTGGCGGAAGATTTAAATTTAAATTAGGACGAGTTACCCAATGTTGAGACTGGGGGTTTGTCTGGATCTGGTGATGTGCTGATGGAGTAATCCCATTATTTGAGCTGAACACTATTGTCAGATAGTCCAAAAGCTATCACCACTCTGGTATTGTAGCAGGAATCAAAGTATAAGTAGATTGTGGGAGGCTGCATGGAGTGCAACCGGCTTCTCTTGTGGATAAACAATAAGGCAACTTATAGCTCTTTTGATGCCCATCCTGTGACCATTCATTATTTGCTGACTGTGTTGGTAATAAGTCCTGTACACTCTGTGTCTGGTGCACAAGACATCTTGATCAGTTTTCAAACGACCACCTAACCGCTACAACAAACTTTATCTGCCGAAATAGAAACACAACTCTAGAGGCACTACTGCAACCAACCAACCCCAGGGGTTCCAACCCTTGCAATAGTCCCCGCTGTAGCTGTAGTGCTATCTGCCAGCCTTCCACACCTCAAAAACAGAATCCCAACCAAACATATCACATCCATGGCAATCACAACAACTGTGCCACTAAAATCTGGTGTACAAGCTGCAATTAAAAAATTGAGATGTAGAAATATACAGGCCTCACTACCAACACTCTCAGGCAGAAAATGAATGAATGAATGGCCCCAAAAAGACACCAAAAATGTAGTAAATGGCCTTAATGTTGATACACAAGAGAAGCCAGTTGCAGCCCATGCAGCCTTCTACAACCTGCACTTTGACTTTTGTTACTACACTAAAGTGGTGAGGGCTCTTTAACTATCTAACAATAGTGCTAACTCAAAGGGAATTAGCTTATCAATACATTGACAAATCCATATAAATCCCCTGATTCAAAATCAGATAATTCATCCAAATTTAAATCACCTGCAACGACTCAATTCTACTTGTGCTAGGTTCACTAGTTACGTCATCCTGTTCACCATACTTCAGTATGTTTTTACTCACCACCTGAAGAAGCTAGCTCAGCCAGCGAAACGTTGCGCTCACACATCCACATGAAGAAATGTGTCGTCTTACTTTGTATGTGAGTTCGTCAATCTACGAGTATCTACCTGTGAGTTCTTGTACCCATTTGTATCTAAATATGACAATGTAACTAAACAATCATACACTGCCCCTTCTTCCTGCCATATTTTAAAGACTTCCATACATAGTGGTTTCAATTTAGATAAGTCTTCACCTGGCTGTTGTTGAGGTCAATAGCATCCTTTGTTTTTTTCCTTACGTGAATTAATTTGTCAATTATTTTTAAAATATACAGCATACCTACTGGAAACAATATTTTGGAGCTTCTGAATGTTGGCCAAAAATTGCTTTTTCTTGCTGTACATGGAAATATACCATCTGGTTTTGTAAAACAGTAAAACATAAGAACCAAGTAATTAAAGCATCCATTTGGTCTTGTAACATTTTTGCCTATATTGCTTCCCTTATCAATGGTTTTCAGCAGTCCAAAACAACCAGGCAAGTATTTCTCTTAAGAGGTTGATTTTAAAATTTTGCTATGATACTGAATTTTCAGGAATGACTTTAAATACAAGAACTAGGCGAGTTACAAATTTTCTTAAAATACTATTATAAAAACCATTATAATTAATTAATCTCTTTGAAAAATTGTAACTTACAAATTGTGGGAAAAAAGTCTTAACATGCGTTACAAAATATACAATATGAAGACAATTATACTTAACAGAATAAATCTTTTATGAAGGTAACAGTTTGAATGGATATTTACTTGACTCTAATGAAAATAAAGAAAAATGTATGATTACACAGCAAAATTCTTTACAACATATTGAATGAATCTTTAATCCATAAATAATATTAGTGAATCTCTCGTCAATAAATTCTACAAGACGTATTATTACCAATGAAGTACATTTACACACCTCGAGTCTTCCCTGAACCAGAGCAGGAATACATGGATGCGGGGAATTATAATGAAGATTGGCAGGAATTACTCCTGTCTCCATAGCAAGTAGTAACTTCACTATAGAGCAAAAAGATGAGACAGAACCAGCATGTCCCATGTTTGATTTAACTGAACCAATT
>PNEQ01019820.1:12903-24182 GCA_003012365.1 Medauroidea extradentata
ATATATATATATATATATATATATATATATATATATATATATATATATATATATATATATATATATATATATATATTAGAACAACATTTAAATTTAGATTCTTACTTAAATAACAGTAATAAACTCTTATAGACATATCACCATATCATTGTGTACTGTTGGTCCCACTGTTCCAGTGTGGGGATAGACATAATGTAAGAGACAGGTTGTGTGATACACCCCGACAGGTTGAGATAGTAGGGCTATATGTGACGGTCTCGTTACTAACAATATGTTCTCTTTAAGATGAGGGCATATCATCTGGCGATGAGCGGACTATACTTACGGTACAACTAGCGAGTATCACACAGTGACGAACAATTACAGTGAACTGTAACACTGGGTCGTTCAACTCATTCAGTGAGTTCCTTACAGGCCGGGGCAACTGGAAGACATATGCGGAACAGTTACAATATTATTTTGAGGCAAACAAGGTCATAAATAAAGAAGGAAAGAAGGCAATATTCTTACAGTTTATGGCACAAAGTTATATTTTAAAGTATCATCATTATTACTACCTCAGTCAATGAGTTAGAAATCTCTGACATTTTTGTGGCTCTGTCCAACCATCTAGAACCAAAGCCAAGTCAAATTGTTGAAATGTACGAGTTTCACAAGTGTGATGAACATGAGAGTTGGTCGATTGCAGATTATGTCACCGAGCTTCAACAACTGTGTGTCAGTACACTGATATTTCAAAAACTTGGACAGGATGCTTCATGACAGGATAGTGTGTGATGTGTGTAACAAGACCCTACAGTACAAAATGCTATCTAAGGACAAATTAACATTCCAGGCTGCCACAAATTTGGATATTTCAATGGAAGCAACCAGCAGGAAGGTGATTCATTTGGATGGTGAAGGGTGCGAGTGGGCAGAGTTCATTAACTGAATGTCTGTTTCAGGGTACCGATTCTCAGCTAAGAAATAACCCCGTTCAGAAAAACAAGGCAGAATAGACAGTAACCAGACTATCTGTCTTGTTGAGGAAGCAACAGGCCGCACATACTCAAGACAGTTGTAAACATCATTAACACTGTATGAAATTTCTGCTTTAAACCCTGGAATTTCGAGAAGGCCTGCATAGCTAAAAAAGAAGGGCACACAATCACAGAATCACGAGAAATACACAGGAAGTAAAACAGGGAACAGAAAATATCTGCGGAGACCTATACGAGGTTTATAAAATGGAAGGTAGCAAGGTAGAGCCTGGAGACTTTGCACACTCAGTCAACAAAAATTCAGCCTCAAATATAAATTTTGAGGTTTGCCTCTGTCATGTTTTGTTTTTTAATTGTTTGTGTCTTAAAATTTAAGTTTAAATTTAGAGGGGTTAAGTGAAAGTTGTCACAAACTTAACTTATCTACCATTGGAGTCTTGAAATAGTGGTTGGACTGTTGAACTTAAGGCTGACAGTGTTTGTTTGTGGTTACAACTGGTAACAATTAGTCAGAAAGGACTAGTCACCAGAGAAGCTGTTTGTTGTTGAGGCAGACCAAGTGGTGACCAAGCTGGTCAGGCAGAATAAGAAGAGGGAACAGTCCAGAACACACTGGCTTGTTTCATAGAAGAATACCAGCTTGGGGTTAGTGAGGGTTGGGGTAGGAAAAGGATTGACTCGCAAGCTCGAAGTCAAAGTATAAGCACATGCCTAAAGGCGTGCTGAATACGAAAATGGACAACGATCATAAAGGAATGACTTCAATAGAAAAAAGAAACTTTGGGAGATTGATGCTAGCCCTGTGAGGTTGACTAATCAGCTACATTATGACAAGAGATACCAAATAACTCCAAGAGTAAAGAGCACTTAAACTACAAAGAAATTACAACTGGATGGAGCTATATTGCCTTACGAAGACACTCAGGGCCTTAGTGGATCATTGATTATGGTCTTTGTAGCAATGTCCTTAATTAATGTCTAACAATGACGGAATGCAGAGTTTTAAGGTTAGTTCAACCTTCTTCCTCATTTAGAAAAAGTGGTGTTACACCAAAGTATATTCTAAACCTTCACCAAAGTATATTCTAAACCTGAGACTACTTCACATTCAAACCAGCCATATTTCGCACTAGTAAGTGACATTAAGATATACTATGCGAATAAGTGAATAAGAAAGCAACATAGATACACACTCAAAACATGACAAAATATGCGTCAATCGGAATAGTGACTGTAAAAACAGAATAACACTCTAATACATCTGTCACAACGAATCACTACCATAGTATTACATATACAAAGTCTATTCAGATTTAAAATGTCACCTTAATACCACATCCACATGCTTCAAGGAAGCTGATTTGGTTGGCAACCATACCACACTCTTTATAGAAGCTTTCAAGTAGTTGAAGTATTTTATCTTCAACTGGCCTGATAAATCCCACATTTCTGTCTCCGTAGCAGGTAGACTTTGAGTGAACAATGGTAGCATAGACTCTCTTTGCATTCTCTGCCCGCTGGAGGTACATTACAACACATGCTTCACTTCTCACATAACCATCACCTGAAAGGGCAATGTTTGCACTCAATAATTAGAACTGACCTAGTACATGTTAGAATAAAGTTTGTTGTATAAATTAGATCCAGTCAAACCATAACATTTGCAACTAACACTAAAAACTGCTCACTAACTTTTTGGTCATCTAGGTAAACATTTTCAACACCCATTAATGAAATGTAATAGTATATATCTTTATTTACTTATATGTTACAATTATTTAGTTCTTAAATAACAGAATATACACCAAGCAGTAGATGCCCAAATTTTTATAAAAACTATAAAAATTCACACACAAGACAAGTTTTCTCTGTACAAACTGTTAAAAAAACACAGAAACAGCACTATTTTGGTTGGAAGACTGTGGCTACTATGTGGACTAAAGGGGTTAATAAGAGTGACAACTCGGGAATGTTAGTAGATGTCAAGACCTTCTTCCGTTTCGGACGTGGTTCTAAAATTGTGTAAATGAAACTACCAGTAGCAAGTTTCTGTTGAAGCCACTAGGGGCACTAGTAGTACAATATTTTAACAGAACACTAACACTATACTAGTGGCACTTTCAGACGTAAGACGTCAACTCAATAGCATTGTTAGATAGACTGGTGTCAAGACCTGTATTTCTAAGCCTCAAGACTGGGATAAATCACAAATCCAAGTTGAAATAACATAGTCCAAACACGAGGTATCCACCATAAGACTAGCACATCATGTGATGTGCATCTCACATGGGAAACATTAGTCAAAAGGTAGTACGGAATTTTAAAAGTAAAGTCTTTGGCTAGTGCTTTTCTCTGAGGGGCTTCAATCTATTTATAGGTATGTATTTGCTGCTAGCAGTACAGCACTTCACTACAAGCAGCCATAAAAAGGCAACAACTAATTTATCAGCATCTACAATAGTATGTTCTTCATATTTTTATACTTTTTTAATTCTGAATTTGTATGGGTCCTCTAAACTGTGTAACGTTGCGGGTATTGTATTTTTTCTTATAAGTATTATGTATGGAAGGGTTTAAGATTTTATTTTGGAATTTCACGGTAGTTTGAGGGGTTGGGACAGTAAGTTTGGATCGTGTTGTTGGATACGTGAGGCGTAGGCTATTCTGTTTGTTCATTGGGCAGCAATATTCTGGTAGCTGATTTCTGGTTGGCGGTTCGGGTGGCGTCATCCGCCGGCGAGCCTATCCCGTACGATTTTAAGGGCAGGGGTAAAACAATGTTTTGTTTCGTGAGGTGGTAAGCGATAGAGAATGGATGGTGGTTGCTGTGAAAAAAACCCTGTGATCGAGGGAAGGGATCCAATAGCTATAAAGAATCACGAGAGTTATATATGGCATTTTTGGATGGGTTTGTGAAGTATAAACCCCGTGAGATTGTTGGAATGAGGCGGCTGAGGAGGGTGCGAGAGGTCTGTATTACCGGAAACGCACAATGCTAGGCCCAAGAGAAGTTTGTCTGCCTTATAATAGTGATGGTGTATATGCAATAAATGCTTTGGTTCGGTAAATGACTTGTGATTTATGTTCATGGACCTGCACACGTAACGCAACACATATGACATGTTATAACTGATTGTAGCTGCGATGCAGTTGTAATAAATTGAGGGAACATAATCTACTTATGTATTTGTGTATGCAGATGCAAGTGCATTTGTGTGTGTATAGTTACAAGACCAGAGATGGTCTCGTATCCTTAAGTTAATTAACTGAATATCATGATTATTTTCAATGAAATTCATAACGTAACGTAATATTGATATAAATTAAGATCACAAGACAAAACAAGCATGTTGTTTCTTTAAGGAATTATTGTATTGCATTTGGTGAAATATGTGGACAGTTAGCAACCAGGTGATGGTGCAAGAGTTACACAGCGACAGAGTAGAGATATGGTGTCTAGGGACAGAGCAGAGACAGCAAATGACAGAGTGAAATAGATGTATCAATTGCTTGCATCTCAATGTACATTGTTGCACTCGTAAAGCAAATGTTGCACTAATATCATGTGTCGTGAAGTTAATAGTACATGCAATTAACAAACCCAACAAAGTGACACCAAACATTGTTTGGGTAGCTGCTGTGTTCAAACAAGACCTGAAATCAATATATGTATTTTGACAGTTGAATTGGTAGCATGTTTCATGACCAGAGTATTTTCGCAACTCCAGTAGCAGTAGTGTTTGTAAACATTGTGCAAACAGTTAGCTACCATTTACAGTGTTTGGCTGCCCGAGTAGCGAGGTTGGCAACAAGGTTCGATTACAGGGAGAGGATGTTGGTTGGTAATTTCTGTTTGAGTGTGATGCACAAGCAAACTTGAATTTGCAATTTAAGAGCGTAAATGTAAAGTAATTCAGGTCGCAGCACACAATATTCAGATTAGCAAATTAAAAAATTATTTTTAAAGTAAAAAATAGAGTATGTATAATAAATCTAGGAATGCTTATAAGATATCATGTTTGTGTCTTTATGATGTTAAATGTTTCTTCCAGAATAAAAACAGTGGTTTGATTCTAAAAAAATTACTTTTTCCTGCTCACATTTAAGTCTGTATAGTATTTGAAATTCCATCCAATACTAAATGTGACAAAATTTAATTAAAAAATTCTTGCTTGACCTGGGCAATTTCGGTAACAAATCTTCACTTTCGTGCTTGCTTGTAAATGCAAATTTTCCGCTGCAAACACTTGTAACTAGCCTATAACCGATTCAACTGTAAAAATTGGCCTATTTTCATACTTATCAAAGAATAATTCCAGGGTATTTTAGTACAATGGGAGAAAAAAAAAAACATTGAAAAAATTCAATAAACGAGAATATTATGAAAACATCAAGTTAAATGTAGAGAGAATGAAATGCAATTAATTTTAATGTGACTGTCTCTTATTTATTATTCTTTTCCAAGAATTATTGTGTAAAACTTCAAATAGAGCAAATGTTATTAAACCATCATATAGTTTGTCACGTCTGGTTTGTTGCTGTTTTGCCTCGTAACTTGGGCTCCATGACTGAAACCGTGTAGTAACATACCCAGCCACGCCCATGTGAGTTTTGTCTGTTAGAAGACGAACTGAACAGCAATTCTTCTATTGATTGATTTTCCACGACTAGATTGGCTAGTACTTATTATTACTTGATATGTACAGGACTATTTACGTTACACCTTTAAATTAAAGATTTGATATCTGTTTGAGTTTTTATTCCCGGTGTTTCACCATTACAAAGGAAAAAAAAATTGTTCCTCCAGTTCACCAGTGCGTTACCAAGGAAACGGGCTGCAACCCGTTCGCGTGACCGGGAAGTTTTCTCCTACTTGGTGAGAGACTTTTTGCCTGACCATGTGACCACTACTGTGCATTACTTAGCTAGCCAATCACAGGCTTAGCCCTTGCTTGTTGCCTAATAAGGAGTATAAGTCTGTCTTACAGGTCCCCCACTATTTACTAACACTAACACACAACTATGGTGTTAGCCAATGGTTTACCAGGTTCCAAAACGCTTACAAAAAAGGCAGAGGCCAAACAAGGAAAAAAAAAAATACACAAAAGAATTTGACACCTTTACCCCCGAATAAGTATAGTATAGATTGGGTACCCATGTTCAAACAAAGCTATGCTGCCAGTGCCCTTCAGTCACGTGGCTATAATTATAATTCCTTAACTGAACTTTTAACATTTATTAAATCTATAAAAAATATATGTACTATATAAATATGAGTTTCCTTCACCCAATACTCTGTCACCTTTGGACTTTAACTACAGAAGAATTACAATAATAAAAAATATCCTTTAATTAGGCAGATACACCTTAAGGCCTGCAGCGTTACAAGTTGTGTAGAATTTTTTTTTAACAATTTAGCTTTTTTAACAGAAGATTATACAATTTTTGTTTTAAAAATGTAGTCTACAAACTGAAAATCATTTAACCACAACCACATATATTACTGTTTTACTGTATCTGTTCCTATTTAAGCCATAAAAAATAATACAAAAGCAGCATTACTTGAAACAGTGTCCTTCCATGTGCTTGAAATGTGTCGTAGTATGTTAGTAAATATGTTTTTTCTATGAAACAATTCCACGTGTGCCCATGGTACTAATGTACAATAAGGAATTACACTCCTGGCAAGGGCCAGAGTGTCGTTAAAACGTCATGCTCACTAAAACACTGTTTCTAAACCCTCCAATGTAGCTAAAAATTGCCTTTTCGGACTGCCATACTTCCAAATGTACTAACTGTTAACTTCTAGCAGGTTAATAAAATTACAAATAAACGTCACTCGTCTCTTAACTGTTGTTTACTCTATATTTTCCGCCATTTCAACAACTCCCACAGGCCCGAAAAAACAAGTAAAACAATGTAACCAACACTGAACTAAGACATAGAACTAAAACACAATCACATGACTTACAACAACAATAACAATGTGCAACACACCCAACACAATATTTGACACTAACCAGACGTACATGAAATTCAGGTATAAGGATGTGTACTGAACTTTGCAACAAATTTTCCACGAATAAAATGATTTGGTCACTGCTTAAAGTGCTGTAGTAAAAATGGATCAGCGGGAATCTTGCACACTACTTCATAACTTTGCTTACTATGGTGATACAGCATTTGATGCAAGCTTCAAGGTTGCCCTTATAGCTCCATCACTTCTGAGCCTCTAACACTCAGGTAGGTGAGGCCTTTAAGAAATGACAAAAAAATTTGGTGCTACAGTTTGAGTTGAAGAGAGATGTATCACTAGCCCCATGCCATGTTTTGAGACCAAGAAGATGCAGTCGTTTTCCTGCAAGATTGATGGACATACAAAATGAAATGACAAAGGTTAAAGTTTTGTAATTTAAACAAAGAATTCTTCACAGTCGTAAAAAAACATAGGCAGAATATTCTGCCCTGTCACCACACAGTTGCCAAGCAAACAAGCAGGGAAATTACACATTTTTAGTAAGAGACTTTCCTGTTATAAAGAACTCGTATCTATAATAACTAGACAGGTACTGCTGTGGAATCACTCTGAACTTACTGGTGCTTAAAAAAATTGTTCCTAGTCAAAAGGTGTTTGAATATATGTACATGATTTTATACATTTATTTATACTGTGACAAAACAAGTTTCAATTGCACTGAATCTTGATAGAAACTTTATTTATGACCTATTGTAATGAGGCAAAAAATACGAATTTTGTTACATTATTACTTACCACTGGCATCAAAAGCTTGGCATTTTCCATTGATACTGAGACATCCAAGACTCTTGTAGTTATAAGTAATATGAGGTTGTAGTATCACATTTACTGTTCCCACAATTGCAGCAACACACTGACCAGATTTAATCAATTCTTGTGCCATTTCTAGTCCAGTTATACCTGCTGCCTCTTCTGAGTAGAATGTGTAACTGGTACCTATATAACAGACCTCTTAAACTATAGTGTGGTACTATCAATTATAGGCTCCCTTGTTTTTCACGAAAATAATTTTGCCCCACTTTGTTTCAGCGCCTTAAATGCACATCTGCAATTTTGCTTCATGGTTATTGGCAGCGTGTCTATGTTAAGAGCCTTAACTCATTTGACTGAGCCAATTACAGTACAATAATATTCTTGCAACACCACACGTCTGTGATTTGCAGGTAGAATTTCAAGGCTCTTGAGAGTTAAAATATCCAGTCACTGACCACAAAGCAGAACTGCAGATGTGCACATAATGCACCGAAACAAAGTTGAGCAAAATTCTTTTAATAAAAACAGGGGTCCTTAATCACTAATAATCTTCATTAAAAACTATAACACTTAAACATTACAAAGTAGGCCTACACCTGCATTTAATAATTATAATTTAAAATAATCATTACTTCATTGCAAATCTGAAATTATTTAAAATTATTGAAAACAGTATTGGTTTAGTCATTACGTAAATTACATTAACTGTTAATGAAATTCACCAAACTGGTTTTCCTAACATTTTTCTCTCCACAATAATTTATAAGTTTAATTTTTAAATATGAAAGTATAAATTTTGTTACCATAGCAAAACATTAACAATAAAATATAAGAACATTAAATACATGTGTTTGCTAGCACAGTACACAACCAGAAATATTAAAAAGCGGGAAGTGGTGTAAATAAACACAAAAGCTTGAATGATTAGCTGCTGAAGTATAACATTTATGTTCAAATACTACATGAAATATTTATCTGTTTATGCCATACTACAATCCAAAATAGCATAACTGTTACAACAAACTCTACATAAATCAAGGCTTTGATAACGATTTAAGCAAAACATTTGGTTGTAGTTGGTTTATTTGTTGTTGAAATATGACAAAACGTTCAATCACATTGTGTCATCATCAAGAATATTATATCTACAATATATTAATTCCCCTATTTTCATTGCATAAATGAAGAAACATTAGAACAATAAATATAGTTTGAATTGGTCAAATTATTCCCATGCTATTACACAATAATAAAATATTTTGTATGACTGTTTCATATTCATAAAATAAGCATCAGACATTAACAAAATACATAAAAAACTCAGATGGCCTTATTAATTAAGTACTGTATATGTACCAATTTTCATGAAATTCAGGGCACAGGTTCAAAAATATTTGAAGGAGAAAGAGGCAGACATTTTCTTGGCATAAGAATGTTAGAATTTAAAATAAAAAAAAAAAAAGTCAGTTGTTACAGCTCTCATTTCAATGTTGATTTCACATCAGAAAATGTTATGTAATTTAACAAATACCACAATTTATATTGAAGAAATAATTAAAACCTTAAATTGTATAATACTTGAATTAAAAAGTAGCAGTGTGTACAGGAACACAGTACTAAACAAAGTTGTACTGCTCTACATAAAAATGCAACTTCAATGGTTTAGCGGTTAACAACATTAACTTCTAACCAAAGGACTACGAGTTCAAAACAAAAAAAAATTACTATGTACAGGTAAAAAATTACTGGTGACGAGCTGCAAAAACAAGGAACCATATAACTCTCATTTGCTTGGCTGAACTTACTACAAATTTTAAAAACACCCAAAAAATCTCCCTCTAATTATGTGAGCACTAGTTTGCTGTGTTTAGAGTTTACTAATTTATCATTTTATTCTGTGGATTTTCATCCCCTCTCTAACCACTTTAATGGCTGGCCAGATGGAGAATTGACAGCTCAAGGTAAAATCATTGCTGACGGCGAAGGACAATCACATAACTCCATATCTCCTCTTTCAAGACTGTGTCATTCTACTAAGTCCAGTGCATCAGCATTTGGAGTTTTTAGAGTCCTTCGTACCTCTTCAAAGACAAGGGAGCAAAAATTGTGTGCTGGTAGATATTTTGCAAATAAATAAATTAAGTAAATCACGCTACCAAAATGCAACAAATGCAATACATAGTACATACATACTATTTCCCATTGAAGTTTACTGTTACGGATACCACCGCAGCGCTCACCAAGCAGGGGAACTGCAAGCGCGGAGCGGTGTTATGACAAAACTTCGAAGGTTAACCTCAATATTGAGAGAAGGCTAACATACATAACGAGAGGGCAGGGCCACCGAGGTTGTTGTTCATCGGACCATCAGCTGGGGGGCGATTAAATATCGCTTTTGAGAGGTGCAGCGCAAAATTTGCACTTGCGCTGCGTTGCTTTGGTATTAAATATACAAATACGCAGGTGCAAGTGGTCACGTGATGGCGCAAAGTGCCTGAAAATCTGCAACTAGCAAATGGCTCGACGCAAGTATATCTGCGCCCTTCGCGCATGCGCATTGGACAATTTTCGGATGTATGAAAGTGAATTAACATAAAAGTTGGATATCTTTATCTGTATCCAGTGTTCTATGAACATTAATTATTTACGTTTTCGTGTACACATTTCAGCTTTTAATAGTTACGAAGTACAGTAGAAGTACGAAACTGAAATGTTTTTTTACTAAGGAAGCAATTAAAAATGGGCAACGAATTATCCTTTCCCCGGAATATATTTTGAGGGTATTTTTACGTGGCACGCAACGAGAAAAAGAGTTGGTTTGTGACGAGGTTATTTGTAACCTTAAAAACTTTGCTTAACTCTTTTATGCAAATGATAATGTAAATAAACAGCGAACATGTTTTGCAAGTACCTGTTTGGCTAATTGCTTAGAACAGTGACATTACCTCTCTATTTTACTTGCTTGGATGGGGTGTTTCAACATCACATCTTTCTTGCCGACCTGTTTCCACATACGTGCTTTATATTTAAGAGTGATTCTGTTGGGATTCTTTTTATTTCATAAAACGGGAGGGCTACCATTTTAGTTTTAAGTCTTTCGTGAGACTTGCTGTCTACACATATCACACCCTATCTCGGTGAACATTGAACTTTCAACAATCTAGACCTAATTAAATTTATTGCAGTATAGTTGTACGAACGCCACTCGTATTCACTACACATTAGCAATGAATTATTTAGGAATAATCAACGTATCACGATTTACGACTCACTGAAAGACGAATGCCACATGTATAGCCCATTAGGTAAGAGGCCTACACTCACAAATACCATGCCACACAAGTTAAAATAACTTACGTGAATTTCAAAACTAGGCCACTCAAATTAATATCAGTACAAATATAAAATGTACACATAATTTTTGCTCTCATCGCGTCACACGTCTATCACTTTACGCACTTTATTTTCCGTTAGCAACATAAAGTATGTAAAAGCTGGTTACAGACGAA